>VYXH01006725.1:308960-355859 GCA_013397275.1 Burhinus bistriatus | reverse complement strand
ATACATTTTCTTTTTCCCCTTCCTCCTGCATAGTTTACGTGTGAATCTGGACATGGGGAAAATTGTCTACAGCTGGGTGATCCGCAGAGATTCCAAAATCCCTGGCACGGTGGTTCGCTCCAGCACCATTCCTGAGCAGCTGGGGAGGATATCCTATTTGCTTACAGACAAAACAGGTATCTATGTAGAAAATACAGTTTTGAGTCATGGTATGTTGTTGCTTGGATTTTGTTATGGTTTTGGCCAGCCAGAGAGTATAATGTACCATTTCTTTGCGCTAGAAGAAATATGTATTTCCTGTCACTTTGACAATATGATTTAATCAGTTTTTGAAACATAATTATGCTTTTTTTTGTTCTGAACGCACTACAAGTAAGATAGGATAAGAATATTATGCTGCTTCAAAGAAACACTTAAAAGTGGGCTATTAAACCAAAAGCTGAGGGTAAAAATAAAATTAAAAGCAACTTTTTAGAGTAAGTTTTCAAAGCCAGATGAAGGTAGCTTACACACGTAGACAGAAATGTACCATCAGTCTATCTGCTGCTTTTCTTAAACTTTTAAAGTTCAGCTTGAATTCAGAGCACCTAAGCTGTAATGAAAAGCTCCGTCTGACATAAAATCCTGGTCCCATTGAAGTTGTTTCCAAAAGTTTTCTTTGGTTCCAACAGGACCAGAATTATGCCTGCAGCTCTTGCTATCATTGACTTTGGGGTGAATAATCTCGTTTTTATTTACTGGCGTGGTAATGTGCACCACTGCTTCCTGGGAGAATCAGCCCTCAGGTTTGTTAATATTGTCTTTTTTGCTGGCCTGAGCCTGGTGCAGTGACTGATTCAACGTCTGGACTAGTTTCTCTTGGATTTGGGATACAGCAAGGACAAGAATGTGTGCTGGGGAATCAGCATGTTGGTGCCCACTCCGTGTCTGGTGCTGCTTCTGTTACAGGAACTCTTACACAAAACGAGATGGTCTTCAAGCGACTTCACCTGGGAACGGTAGCTTACGGCCTGGACTCCATGGATGAAGTGCAGAGCCACATATTCAGTATATACACACAGGTAGAATTAAATTGCATTACTTAACTCTTTGTTCACAGAACGGTTTTCTGGGTCACTAGGCTAATGGTGAATCAGTATGGCAAGAATCTGCCTGTTAACTCTTTGGAAAACTCTGAAGTTCATTGGATGCTTAATACATAAATATTATGTAAATATTATTTCTTATTGCATTCGTAGACTGTTTCACATCCACCAGTCTTTTAACTCAAACAGGCACAGCACATGCACGGATCTGTAAGGGTGAGTGCATGTATGTGCCTGTGTCTTGCTGCTGAGGTCTGTAAAATAACATACTTTTATTTAGATATTCACCATTTACAGCAACCACAGTGTTTGCTTTGTTGAAAAATTGGCTCTGGGTAATATTTAGTGGATTAAGTTGCTGTTTGAAATGCTGCATACTGGGGCAATAAAAAAGGAGGAGGAACCATCCGTACTCAGTAAGCAGTAACAGAGAACAGTGTACCAGTATCGCTGCTCTAGGGCTGATGGTTAAAAAAGAAAATCGTAAAAGTGGGATTCTTTCAGTAATGCACCGATGATCTTATATGGTGCGTAAGTGATGTCTGCTTTGAGAGATATCTACACGAAAAGAAGGCAGCAAAGTCAATATGTGAAGTATAGAACAGGAAAATCCTGTTTTTGGAAGTCTCTCCCTTGCATTCCTCTTTCGGTATCACAGGATGAGCCAGCATCTCTATTCTTAGACTTTTATTTCAGTTTTGTATCATAACCAGGTAATGCCATGTGACTTGTCTGGGTCAGAAAACTGTATTCATTAGCATGTTACAATGGACAAGATGCTTATGAATTGAAATTTCATACAAATACACACGCTTCCTTCGTAAAACAAACAATGAGGTTTTACTTAAGAATATTCTACCTTTAAAAAAAAAAACAAATCAGCTGTCAGTGGCTGATGTTCCAGCCACCCCGCTGAGTGGTACTTGTAAAAGATTTAAGAATTGTCACTAATTATATAATCATGGAAGCATTATTTTTCATTTTCTGTTAATAACCATTCTCTCAACTGCAGCTAGAAATAACTTTTTTTGTGACTTACTGACAATTAGATTTTTTTTTTTTCTTTTGTGAAATGCGATTCCACAGATGCAATCTGCAGACATGAGTGATGGATTACTACTCCTATGTCTTATGTCAAGTATTTTCATTTCTCGATAGTTGCGGAATTGCTTCATTCCTACAGAAACCTCAGAAGTTGTTTTCGAAGTGCGTGTGCTTTTCTTTGGGCAAGCACACCCAATGCAGTGAACTGGGTTTTTCATGTCACATTGTTTTCGCTTTGCTCGAGAGATTTTTAGAGTGAAGTGCTCTTTCTGTACCCCCCACAAAGTGAAACATGAAGCCAGCATTCTTGTCTGGAAAAAGGCACTATGTACTGTAAATAGGATTTTTATTTTTGGATTTTGTTCATGGTGGTAAAGACGCACAGCAGGTTTCCTTGACCTCAGTGATCTGTTTGGTGGCGTAGCTTTTCCCTGGGCAGACTACAATGTGTTTTAACTAAGCACATGGTAGTTGGTAAATACCTGGTACTTTGAGTAATTATCTTTTTCACTGGCATGTGTCTCAGGTAACTTGTAACTCCTCTAGCTCTCTCTGTCTTTCCCTCCTCTGCTTTCACAGCCTTCTTGGCATCTGGTTCTTCTCTTGGTATTGAGACCCTTAAATGACTGAACTGTACTTTAAAAAAATAAAACTAAACCCAAACCAAAACAAAAAAAACAGACTTCAGAGCTATCTGCCCTTGTTTTGTACTCAGTATCCAGAGAAAACTTGACTACTGGTTAATTATTTGCCAAAGTATTCAATATTTGTCAAGAACCTTGTGGTGACTGTGGCTAGTCCAGCACATCACCAGTGCTATATGTCAATCTAAACGCACTTCAGCTGGGAGTTTGCTGGTGTTTGATTTGGTTAAAGCCTGTCGCAACAGTGCTGATGAGCAGCAATATTAAATTTGAAGATCTTATGTGTCCTAATCACTAGGGTGTGGAAAGTAGCATGTGGAATTACACTGGTAAAGCATATGTCTCATAAAACATTTATCATTACCAAGTGAGATTCCTTATAATGAGAAGCATTTGCTGGCAATGATTCATTTTGAACTGTAGTTCTTATTCTTTGCTCTTATTTTTACCATGTTGTGGCCTTTGACCTGGAAGTGAAACTTTTGTCCTCTTGACACTAAAGGTTAACAGAGCAGGAAACCAGATCACTGTGTGTCCCTTCTTCAACCAGGATAATTTAGTAATTGTGCAATTATCTGAAGACTCCCATTCTGATACTAAAAATAGTATTAAAAATTAAATTAATGTAATTAAGATTTTCTAGGTCCATACGAGTCATCTGTTTTCCGTTTTTGGCAATTACATTCTTTTGCACCTGAAAGCCAATTCACTCTCAGTTTTCAAAGCCACTGGTCTTTTGTGGAGCAAAAAGTGGCTTTGCTGAGTCTACTGACATTGATCTTTTACCAGTCAGCGTTTGGTGGATCTGCAACAGAGGGTCTTTTTCTCAGTGTACTGTTCCAAAAACTTGGGTAAATCTTTTGGGACACTTTATTCCACCAGTAACAATGGCAAAGAAGTTGCATTACGCTGGGATACGTTCCCAGTGATGATCTGAGTTGAGGTGTATGAAGAGTGCATCTCATTCCTTGGGACACAAGACTCTGCACACCTACTACATATATGGTCTCCACTGAAGTAAAAACTTAATTTTAATTTTTTTTTTCTGCAGTGAGACTTTATTCTGTTTCCTCTTTTATAAGCAATCTCAGGACCCGCCTGCTGTGAAGGGCCTTACCTTAGCCACCAAGGTGCGTAAAACCATGAGCAGCCGAGTGCACGAGGCAGTGAAGGCAATCGCGCTGTGCCACAACGTGACACCAGTGTACGAGTCCAACGGGGTGACGGACCAGGCTGAAGCCGAGAGACACTACGAGGACTCCTGCAGGGTGTACCAAGCCTCCAGTCCTGATGAGGTCAGTATCCGTTTGGGTGTATAAAAACTACATAGGTATGACCTTGGTTGTTGCTGAAAAAAAATTATTTGATGAAAGTACTCCGGTCCAGTGAAGGGAGTAATATTTTAATGCATTTACTGCACTGATAACACACAAATAGACCATAAGTGCCCTCTCAGCTGATACGCTTCAGCCAAATCTGCCTCTCTGCCTGAAGCTACAGAGCTACATGGTGACTAGTATCTGGCTGTTATATCAGCGTCTGCATCACAGAGTTTTGCTCATGTTTTTGCACCTTTTGTCCAGGGTATATTTTGCAGTTCAACACCATGAGTCCCTGTGACCACGTTTGGTAAATTATAGGCAATCTTCTCTGGTTTTGGAGGGGGCTGACTTGTGGGGAGGGGGTTAGAGCACTCCCACAAGGCAGCTTGTCCGTGATCTGCAAGGTGTTTAAACTTCCAGACCAAGTGAAAAGTTGTAAATCACACTGGGCAGCGCTGCTAACCCAGCATACATCCCTTCCCATGCAGACGGGATGGATCCACAGCTCAAGTTAATGCTGCCGAGTGAGTGAATTGCACAAGAGTTTGTCTCGGAGCAAAGCTGTGCCCTGCCAGTTCTCTGCCGGCACCCAGTCCAGCCAGGGCTACACAGGGTGGTACAGTAGAGAGAAACTTTGCAGCTCTCCAGAGACTCGCTGGAGACTTCCTGAACACTTGAGAGATCAGGTTCAATACAGGACTTAAGATTAAAATGCTCTATGCCACTCTCTGCATAATTAGGAAAATCTAATTAGTGTTCTGTGATGAAGACGGGAGGAATAAAATATGGTTTCATGTATTGGTTATGCTTCTTGGATACATCATCTTTGGTGCAACCAAGGTAAAATAATTTGTTTTCTATTAATTTGTACAATTACACTTGTTCTATGCTATTGAAAGAGACTGAAGTTTGAAACTTCCCGCAAGAATCCTACTGACGGTATGAGATCGTATCACCCGTTTGACTTCATTTGAAGCGTTCTTCCATTTATTGCCCCAAATAAAACAGGTTTGCCTCTGATAATAACCTTTTCACCTTTGACATCAAAAGAGAAGCTGGCTTTCCTCATCGTTAGAGGTGAGAAGTTGTTTGCATAGAAATAAATTTATTCGTTAGACTGGCTAGGTGACGATTTTGAAATTGTTGGATGTATTAATGAAAGACTGACGCACAGAGTTAGTTTCCACGTTTCATGTACATTCAGAATATTCCCTGTAGTGTTTTTCTTCCCAAGTAGGCAATTCATGCATTTCATATAATATGTTCTTGTCCGTATTATAGAAAAGCTGCATCTTTGTTTTTTTTTCCCCTCCTCCATTGATGTGCCTGCAGTCACAACAAGCACACACTCCTCCTGGCTTTGGAGCCGGTGAGCACTGTGCATGTGTGTCCTCCCACCACATAATCTAGGTCAGTGGTTTGCTTACTTGCTTTTCTCCTCTAATGTGTTGCTCTCCCCTGTAAAGACAGTTTACAGAAATCAACTGCCTTTAGATTGAAACAAGTTCTGAATTATTTCCAGATGGGAATTTTTGTGATCTGCATTTAAGATTTTTTTTTCCTGAAGCATTTACTGACTATTTTTGCACAGATCCTCTGTTTATTTAGATATATACTGTGGTATATAGTGAAATCGGTGATTTTTTTTTTCCCTTTTTCGCTTTATGCTGTTCTGTCTTTAAAATATTTATGCAGCAATTTGTCTCAAATACCCAAGGGATTATTGTTTGTTTGTTTTACTATAGCATGATAACTAATCCTTCCAAGATTATTGTTTAAATTCTCTTTTCCTGTCTTGTGGTGTCTTAAGTAGAGAATTACTGTGGGTTCAGAAATCAGATATGCTTTGCTGCACTGAGGAAACGTCGTCTATACGTCTTAGATATACAAATATTGTTTAGATATGCTCTGCGTATGTCATACTAGATGGTACAAAACGCAGGATCAGCACAAGTCAAGTCCTTGAGGAAAGAGTGATGCTGTTAAATAACATTCCCTGTAGGCAATGGCTTCGGACTCCTGTTAAAGCCAGCCTTTGAAATCCTATATCAATAAAATATTGCCATGGCAGGGAAGGTCAGTTTATGAAATGAGTACAAAAACTTGTATTCTCTTTACTTTAACAGCAAGGGTAATTTCTACCAGTTGGCATAGGATTCATTTCCTGTAACAGAAAGCAGGATTTCCTAAATTTGTTTCCTGTGCACACTGCCATTTAGAAGTCTTGAAGTATCTTTATTCAGATATCGGTTACAGCCTTGGGGCTCTGCAAGCGTGTCAGTTGTAGCCATACAGTAACTAACAGGGGAAATGAAATAGATATAATCTGATCAGAGATAAGAGTGCCTGGGATTCCTGGGCAAACAGTCTTTAACCCTGACAACCCACCGCAGCTGCCAGGACATGAAAGGGTGCACCGATCAATTGGTTTCTGCCTGTTGTCTGTCTGCCTAGGCAACCCTAAATGGGACATTTGTAGAGCAGCTCATGGCACAGAAGGATCAATTTGTCTCTTCAGGATGAAATTTATTAGTTGATACCCACTTCAGTGGTGGCTTGGGTAATTTAATTGTCAGAAAGAGCAAAGTTTGGGGGATAGTGTGCCGAGCTGCTGTAGCTGCTCTGCTTTGTAATGCTCAGTTCTGTCTTGGCCTGGATGGAGCCACAAACTCCTGAGTGCAGTCAGGGACTTTATTGATTTCTCCTCATCACTGCGCATGGGCTCTCGTGAAGGTGTGTGAGGAGTTTCACACCTTCTTAAACCTCCTCGATTTAGGCTGTAAATATAATTTTGCATCTTGAATGTTTCTCATCTTTTCACTGTGACTGGGAGGACCTCCAGTTACTTTTTGCATGCTGCAGAATAAACCTCTTCCATCTAGCACCAAGCTGGGAACACACTCTCCATCCTGGGGTGCCCAGATCCCACCAGAAGAGCTGTCGGTGCTTTGTGTTGTCCGCCGCTGATGCGGCACTTCCTGGAGGTTTGGGCCCATTGTGTTGCCTCTTGAATGGAGATGGTAATTCCAATGCTTTTAGTACATCTGATAGGAACACTTCAAAATTATATCACTTTACCTCTCAGTGATTATTCGTTAAGTAGTATAGAGGCTGGGAAGTGGCATGTTCAAAGGGGTCAGCCCCACTTCCCCTCCAGTGCTGAATGTGGTTCACCTGGAGGGCCATTAAGGGCTGACAGGACCCACGCCTGCTTGGGAGAGGCATGGAAAAGGGAGATTTCTTTCATTATTCTTCCCCTTCCATCGACGTACGTTTTTGTGGTCTTGGGGCCAGCGGAAATAACTGGCCTTGTGCAGTGCGGTGCAGTTAGTTTGAAGCGTGTCATGTGCACGACGTAGCACCTCTTGACGTGCTGCTCATCCGTTTGTTCCTCTGTGCAAAGCTTTTCTTTCGGGAGGGTTAAATGTTTCCTGACATAGAGTTTAAATGAGATGCTGACAGGGAAGGAGGGAGGAGGTGTCTGTGAAAGAAAGTCCCAAAGGAGATGCTTTAATGGGCTGAGCTGGGAGCAGAGATTTGTATCTCCAGCCATTTGCAGCTTACCAACATGGGCAAATCAACAGCCAGTGCTGCGCACACCGAACATCACGTAACATCATGCTGTGAAAAATTCTTTATAATTATTTATTAACCAGGGTATTAGAAACCCAAGCTCCATCTCTGCTCTGGGAGACTGTTAGGAGGATTATCTAACTGAACATTTTAATGCACTAAGGATGGCTTGAAGAAACTTTTGAAAAAGATAAGCTTGAAAGAGCCTTTGATTTGTTGTAATCTTTGTGAATAAGCCTGCAAAAACTTGCTATTATTAAAACAAATATTGATTCAAATTGATTTAAAGGTCTTTCAAGGCAAAGCCAACTCAACTAATTTTTTTTTTTTTATCTGGCGATTTAAGACTACTTTATGAAAGGAAAAGTTTATTTTAGGTTGTCTTTTAAGCCCAATTGTGGATGAAAGGGAGCTGAGTTAACATAAGTTCTCCAATTAGACCCAATTGTATCAATTCATCTAGTAAAATCTTGACTCAATGCAAGTATTTATAGGTTCCATTTTAATCTGTGTCTCATGTATGTGATTTCCAAAAATCCATTTTTGTCTAAGGCATTTGGGGTCACTTAAGGCAGTAAAGGCAGAACCTGAAAGGCACAAGGGATAATTAACCTTCAAGTCAGCAGCAACCATGTGCCCAGCACTTTCATGCCTTTGAAAATGTCACTGTAGAATACTTACAGTATTTTGTGTCTGTTTGGAGAAAGCATCTCTTGATGGGGGCCAGTGATATATGGGCTCATGTCAGCTGCTGCTCCCATCCGTTACTGCTGAGACAGCTTCTAGAGTTAAACCCCCGTATCTCAGCAGGCTCAATCTTAGATGGATGTGTCAGCTGAAGGTGGGGATTCTGGGGGGATCGTCAGGGAAGTGAAATAAAGGCTTTGGTCTTCTGTCATGACTCTGGTTGTAATCTAGTGAAAGCTTGTAAAGAATTCTGTGTTGTAGGTCCTTAAATACTAGAAGCTGCAATCAAAATGATACCCGCAGAAGTTCAATTTAATGAGTTCTGGTGTGTGCCTTGAAAAATCTGGGGTTTGTTTTGGGTTTGGTTTTTTGTTTGTTTGTTCTAATGTTTGGGGAGAAGGGGTTCTCTGCTAAGAAGTGTCTGTGAGGCAGCCTTCAGCCGTCTTGCTGATCAGTACAGAGGCTGACAGCTGTTGACGAATTGTTACTAACAGATAGAGTGTAACACGGAGCTCATTTTGTTTGTTTGCTTTTTAAATATGAATTATTAATGTGCTCTGCATTAGCATTTCTGGCTTTGATACTGTAAATCCAGGGTGAACACATCGTTTTGAATTCTTGATTTCATAAACAGCAAGCTGGGAAATAGCACGTTCAAAAAGTAAATGTTTGTAAAGAGATTTACCTGATGTGCCCAAGCAGAGGTTTGGGCACCCCAGGCCTGGGTGGAGGGTATTTGTGCCAGCCCTTGCTGAAGGGTTGTCCTTCAGGACCCTGCCGTCGCAGGCAGGGAGCCGACCACCTCCTGCGGAGAGTCTGGGACAGCCAGGCAGCTGAATCGGACAGGAGCTGAGCTGCCCAAACCCCCAAAAGTACTGTTAGTAAGCTTCTAACTTTGGGAAGAGCCTGCTGGAAAGAGCTATATAGGAGCATCTGCCTATATGAACAGATCCACTCTATAGCACCATTAATGACTAATGAACTTCTTTGCAGCCCCCACCCGCTGTCCCCTCAGGGGAGGTATGGTGTGGGCTGGCCACCCTCACCATGGCCTTCTCCTCTCAGGTGGCCCTGGTACAGTGGACCGAGAGCGTGGGTTTAACGCTGGTGGGCAGAGACCAGTCCTCCGTGCAGCTGAGGACACCGGGTGGCCACATCCTGAACTTCACCATCCTCCAGATCTTCCCCTTCACTTACGAGAGCAAGCGCATGGGGATAATTGTTCGGGTAAGTGGCTTTGGGTAAGCTCTCGTGTCTTTGTGCATCTCCTGCTAATGCAACGTGAAACATATGAAACATTTGCTCTCAGCTGTGCTGTTCTTCCTGGCGGAGTTTTGCAATCTCTCCTACCTCGGGCTATAAGCTGTTTGGAGCTAATAGCGCCTCATTGCTGGGTTTGTTTAGTGATACGTCCTTTTCCTTGGCCATACTTGGCAGTAAGTGCTGTAGTCCCCGAGACATCTTTAGTTTATTGATACTTGGTCCCTTGTTCCAAAGTAACAAGGAGCCTAAGCTTCCAGCTTCCTCCAGCTGCTCCTTCCCACTCACATTTTTAATTCCTCGTGTACTCTGGAGTGGGTTTCAGCCGTACAGCTCCCGTCTGCACACACCGGTCCCTGAAAGGTGCCACTGGGGGCATTGTCAGGCAGGGGACGGGTGTGCAGTCAGTGCCTCAGCCAGCATTGCCACCAACCGTGAAAGCATGTCCTTGGCAGTGCAGTAGAGCCTCCAGGATGGTGCTGGGAAGGAAGAGGGAGCTCAAGCGTTTCCCTCCTACTGTGAAACCGAGGGCCCTTGGGATGCTGGCAAATGTTAGGAGAGGATTTTTGTTAGTGGAAGGGGACAGAGGAGGGACTGGTGAGGCAGGAGATGAGAGCTAAAATCTGAATGTTTTGGCTGTCTGTGCTGAACTGAGGCTCAACAGCTTTGATGATCAGCAGAGATGCCACTTTATCTCTTGGGTAAGGCTGTTGTTTCAGGAAATCTTGAAGCCAGCACTGCCAGCAAAAGAAATAGTCACAGTTACTCTGTCCCCTGCAACCCAAATTCTGTATCCCCTCCGACAGTGGCTGGCACAGCGAGGAGGAAGAGCAGCCCAGTAAGGGCAGGACTGCTGTCTCCAGGGGAGCCGGCACTAGAACTGTCTCGGGGAAGCCTGATGTGACTCTGAAGCCTCGCTCTGTGTCCCTGGGGTTGTCTTTTTGTCCATCCAAAAGCTCCTGCCCTTCCTGTTGTGTGTATGCCGTGGTCATGCTGGCAAAGCTGGGGGGGGGAGCATTATACAGTGGACTGGGGCAGTGAGTCAACCCAAGTCCAACTGCTTTTCCCCCTTGGGGCATCCAGGAGTAGGCACATGAGCAAGTTCCTGGTTCCAGCTTACACTACATCTCCAAAGCAGTTGTGATGGTACAACAGGGGGTGATGGAGATGGCAGCAAGTGGGAAGAAAGGAGGGGATCCTGGAAATAACTTTAGCATATTGTTAGAGGTATTGTGGAAGTGCTCCCCAGATCTCTGCCAGGCGTCGAAACTCCTCTCAGACCCTGTGGAAATACAGCACCGCAGGAGGAGGCACTTGTAGCTGCAGGCAACTGTGGAGATTTTCTTTTTTTGAGCTGTTTAACAGCAGCCATGCCGAGAACACAGTGTCATGAACAGGGTTTGAAAATAGTCAAGGTTAAGGTGCAAGGTGCATTTGTGCAAGTACCTTTAGCAGCAGCAGGCACTGCGCATGCTAAATACATGCCCAGCTGAAATTGTACATAATAAACACACAAATTGTACATATAACTTTGTGGTTGTATATACAAATACAGTATAAGATCAGACTCTCAGAAAAAAATTATCTTAAAAAGAAAGAAGAAAGTGTGGATGTTAAAAACAGTTGGGATCAGTTGTCACCATTATCGTCATTAGTTGTCAAGATAGTGCTAGAGAATCAATGTTGGTAAGGTAAACAAACCCAGCTGTGGTAAGGTACTTCCATTTGCCTGCAAAGCAAACAAGGTGAAGCAGTTTGAATATTTCTTTTGTAGATAATTATAACATCCTTGTTATTTTTTACTGAGAGGACAGGCAGATAATTGGTACCAGGAATCTAAAACATGAATATGAAACCTGTAATCCAGGGCAAGATATGATTTGTTGTATCATGTAATGGGATCTGCAGCTTTGTTATTTAGGCTAGGGAGAATGGCTAAGATTCATTTTTTTTTTTTTTTCTTTTTCTCCCCTCCTTGTACTTTGTGCTAAAACTGTGTTGCTGCATATTTATTTTGGGGTATCTGGAAATACCTGGTATCTGGGTGTAAAAATATCTTCTGCCTCGTGCATTTTAAATTACAGAGTATGAGGAATAGCCTTTGGTTTTAGTTAGAAGCACTTGGGACCAGTGTTGCACATGTGGGCCTCTTTAATAGCAGATTAATTTGGTCTGCTTTATTGGCTGACATTTGGTAGCATCACAAATCTCAACTTCTCTGGACCCCTGGAAGAGCCCAGTTAGTTCCTGTCAGAAACAGCACCAGGAAGGGGTGGTTTAAAATGGAGCGATGCAGTGGTTGTATTCAACAACAATAAATATTACAGAGAACTTCAGTATTCCCGTTATCAAGAGATTTGGTGATAAAGATGGGACTGTAATACGGGCATATAATTATTTTTACAAACCCACGAAGGACAAACTTTGTTTAGTGTAGATTGAAAATTGGTAAAGCTCATGCAAATGGCTGTATTTGCATTATCACACCTGAGTATTTTGGACCTGGACCTCCTGTTGCTCAAGGAACTGCTTTTAAGTTCTGGATCACACACCACAGTACAGTGTAGGGGGGAATGAATTTGTATTTCAAGTTATTCCGGGGTTTGGAATATTAAAACATGCCCGAGGGCAGGAATGTCAGTTGAAGTGAGCTGATAGGCTGAACTCGTACAAAGTAATCAGTGTGTTAAATCTGTGAATCTAGAGATCCGACTGAATGCATTTGAAAGTACATAGTCATCAGCGTTCCCACGAATGTCTTGTGCTGCATGGGATAGCTGCAACAAGTATAGTGCAGGTCTGTTTAGATACAGCAAGTGTAAATTCTTCAGATTAATTATCTTTATAGTGAAAATGATGTGGAGACTTCAGGCCACCTTTTCAAGACCTAGAATAAAAATACTAGCAGTAAAGAAGGGAGGGCTAAACAATCTCCCTCCCTGTTGCTTACTGTAGTGCAAACTTTTGATGAGGTGCTGTTTTATCAAAGGTATAAGAAGCGGGCTAACCATCAAAGCCAGGGTACACTTCATTAAATTGTGTTCATATGCTCAGCGAAGAAGTGGATGCCCTGACGTTTTCTCGTCTAAGTGGAAAGGAGTCCTCTTTTTTTCTCTTTTATTTGAAGCTTACTCCTTTTAAATTGTTTATGTTCTCCCCCTTTAGGAAGAAGATGATTTCTATTTTGCATTTCTGTATTTAGAATATTGCTGCTGCCAAAACCAGCAAAACTCCCACTTGTGGTCACTGGGAGCAACATCAGGTGCACATCCTGACAGTAAATACTGTTAATAGAAGGATTGGCCCCTCTCTGTTGTGCTTGTTAATTGAGTGTCTTTATTTTGCAGCAATTGAGCTGCTGCTAAGCCACTAAAATCAGCTCCCTGTATACCAAGTGAAGAAGTAGTTTTGAGTAGCAGATGCTGGCTCTCTGGGTATTACTTTGCCATGTTCCTGTATACTCCAAAATAATATCTTCAAGCCGGGTTTTCGTTTTCATTTAAAAAAAAAAAAAAAAGGAAAAAAGACTTTATGAGTAGGTAGTTTTCAAGTAAAATTTTATTAAACATACATGTATGCACTGTAGGCACTCTATTCGGTTTTGATCCACGACTTGCAAGGTGTTTACCTCTTCAGTGTATCTTCTAAAACTGTGCTGCTTGTTTAAGACACAGAAATAAGGGGAGGGAAAGTAGTTTGAAGTACCCAGAAGACAACAGATGCAGTGAGCAGCTGGGGAGGGGAGGGAGAAGCTGCAGAATGAACCTGCACTCAGGATTGCAGTGAGTAGAATTCAAATGGTAACATTTTCTGCTAGCTATACAGATATTGCCCTTTTTTTTAAAGTGCCATTTTTTCAGCTAGCTGGAGCCATTGCGATTGTCTTGCCAGGCTTCCTGTACAGTCTGGGTATAGAGTTTCAGCAAGTGATTCATGCGTCCAGCCCAGTAATGCTGTTAGTGAAATCCTTGGCAGAGACGCCCATCTCCCCTGCTGGTCCTGTCCGCTCTGGCTCCTGTAAAAAGATCTCCTTCAACATGTAACTTTTAGTAGATAAAGTAGTAGTTAACATTGAAAACAAGCAGCAGATGTTGCTTCGTTTGGGCTATTTTTGCAATATCTGCTTGTTTACTTGTGATCAGCTGTCATTTCTGTAGCTGATTATTGCAGTTCTAAGAAGTCTTGTTCTACCAAAGCAGCCACTCTTTACCGTACTGTTTACTGACTTAATCTTCTTCTTGAAAGAAGGCCTGTTTGTTTGACCACAATATTTTCCATTCTTCTTTTTCATTGCATTTTTTTCCCCTTACCCATGTGGAATGATCTTTGTTGTAAAGCAAAGATAGTGCTATTGTCATATCTGGAATTGAAAGAAGCCTTTGAACCGTGGCCAGAGTCAGACCACGGTGGAAAAAGATGCCTCTCCAAAACAATATAACTGGCAAATCTCTGTGCAGATTTATAGTGTGATCTTACCATAATATGAGAACGCACTAACCTCCTATTGAACTCGGTGAGAGGAAATGACTAATGCAAGGAGATAGCTGATACAGTATTTATATTGGACAAAAAATCTAAACTATCTTAAGCCAGTTCTGCAGCACGGGAAGTGGAGTCTTTATTCAGTTTCCTACAGAGATGTTGTTAGACACTGTTTAATCAAATAATTTAATAGATAAACCTTTACCTTTGGCTACTGCCAAAAGCGTTGTGTTTTATTTAAGCAAATTCTAGTTGTTTTGATAGTGGCACGCATTTTCCTTTGGGGATGTGGGATGTGTGGGTATCGGTATATGAAGGCTGCACCTTTCAGGACACTGAACACCACGCTTAAGCTTAATTATAAGAATCTTCTTTGTGAATGTCTTTATGAGCTTGGCAAAAATGCTTACTAAAGCAGCTTCATTGTCCTTGGCTACTTCTTAATTTCCCTAGCAAAAACGCTTCTTTATCTTCTTTGCATTTTTAGTATCCACATCAGGTGCTGCTTTTTTTTCTTTTTTTTTTGCTATGGAAGTAAGTTCTGTTTTGGCAGTGCCACAGGTCATTGGGCTTTTACCTACTGACTCAAGCTCTTCACATGTGAGAACCTTCACCACTAGTTTCTGTAACTGCAGATCAGGTTGACCATATATATTAAATAGCGTGAGGATGAAAAAGTGTCCACCGTGCTTTTCTTTCATTTCTTCTTTTCCTAAAGTACTTTTCCCCTTCCTTCATAGCTGTCTATTTCCAGACTTTCCTGGGCTTTTTGGTTTTGCATGTTAAGTTTATTTTCTTCTTATCCCTGGTGGCTATCTCAGTTTACAGAGCAGTTTGTTCCTTACTCATTGTTTTGTCTCCTTTGAGGAAATTGCCAGGGTTTCCATTAGCTTGTAATGCTAATAGCTGTGACCTCCTTAGGTATCTGCCTGGTTAGAAGGGATTTTTTAATTTGTGGTAATGTAAATATGCAGCCTACAAATTACTTATATCAGATAAGGCAGGCAGCAATCTAACCTTTCTGCGGCAAGTATGAACTTTAATTGTGCTTATGCCATATAATATAACAGGGGGTAAGTTAGAGTGATTTTTACTGTTAAGCTTCGTGCATCTGTTTATTGTTTCAAGTAAGTATGAAATAAATTTTCAGGGTGAGGGCTAGAGGTTATACCAAAGGCACATGCAGTCAGGATTGAGAGGTGTCTGTACGGAGATGCCACGTTGCTGATTTAAAAAGCTGATCATCCTTGTCTAAAGCATTATTCCTGCTGCGAGTAACCAGGTTGCAATGGAATAGGCATCACCAAGATGCTGAGCCAGATGGACCTTCAACCTGACCCAGTGCATTTTTCTGACTGTTGTGCAGAAAACTCATAGCATAGCTTGCTGAGGCCACTCCAAATATGCTGATATTGGCTCAACTTAGACTCTTCTGGTTTTTATCTGCAGGATGAATCAACAGGAGAGATCACCTTCTATATGAAGGGGGCTGATGTGGTGATGGCTGGGATCGTGCAGTACAACGACTGGCTGGAAGAGGAGGTATGGGGCTATCCCTCCTACATATGGAGGGCTTGTCATGTTTTTCTCCTTCCGGGGCAACACATGACTATGTGGCAGAGTGGACGTAACTGCTGAAACATCTGTGAGCCAGAAGGTCACTGATCTTGGCAATTGATTGGATTAGTCTGCAGCCAAATATAGGTGCAGTAACAAGGAAGTCAGGTGGCAGCTTCAACATACTTAATGCAGAATAAGTCCTGTAAATAAAATGGGTTTTGCTCAAAACTGATTGCCACTCAAGATGACCAGATTTGTCCTGGGCTTGATCCTGTGACTGGATTGATTTTAGACTGAAAGGTCTAATTTCAAAACTACATTTGGCAGCTTTGTACTGGGATATGTTTGTCAGGTTAGTAGTAATGTTGACACAGAGTTCATAGCAGTAGCTTCAGTTACTGATTCTCCCCACCCCCAGACCCTGGTGTTCAAAGAAGTAATAATACCTTGGTCTCATTTGAAAGAGGTTTATGGCCAAAGATGTGAAACCTGCAAACCAAAGGCTTGTGTCCTTTTACTTAAAGACAGAGAAAATGAAATCGATGGGGTTGGTTTTGCCACACTGGTATAGCAGAGAGGACGTTTTTGTTTCTGATCACTGGGATAGATTACAAACTATTGCAGATACCCTTTATTCCTCTCAGGTTTATCATGCACTTTATCAGATGTTATAGACTCACTGGGGTTGCTCAAATGGGACGGTTATTTTCTTAACCTGCTATCTTACATTGCCATCTCTGCAATGCTGTGCATAAATCATCTTACTTGAGATGCAGTTTATGGTTTACAATATGATACTTCTTTCCAGTGTGGTAACATGGCTCGGGAAGGCCTGAGGGTTCTTGTCGTAGCCAAGAAGTCTCTGACAGAAGAGCAGTATCAAGACTTTGAAGTAAGTTTTTTATTTGGTTTTTTTTTCTTTGTTTTTAAACAGTCACTGAAGTGATTCTCACAGCCCTCTAGTGATAATGCTGCCTCTCATCTCCCTATTCCTTCTGCTAGAATTGGCATTCTTCGGTGTCTTGATGTTCTTTTATTCAAAATGGCTTTTTAAGCGATATGTATGAAACTGGATCCCAGTCAGGACCCTCCTGAATCCTGCCTTACAATCTTTTGTGGTTATAAATTCTGCAAATATTCATCATTCGTTAGACAAGTTGTGTTTCTGTAGGGAAAATGTGTTGGCTTTTCATTTTCCTTGTTACATTCTGGAAACTACAAACAACTGGAATATAACCCCATCGGGCTTCATGGAAGCACAGGCTTCATGTGTGGGGTTTGGTAGATGGGTCGCTACACACAACACTAATTTTCTTACCCCAGGCAGGCCAAATGTGAAGGAGAACCGTTCAGTTAAACGCAGAGATGAGATAGTGGAAACGCTTAGGATTCTCTCTTGCCCTGTTTGTAGAAGCATCAGCTGCAGAAGCCGTGGTTAGAGCTGTGGTGCGAGGGGGTCACTTCCAGGCTTTCTGCAGTGTCACTTAGCTGCTGCTGTACATTTGTGTGCACAAGGACGCGCCGTGTGCCCAGCTAGCACAGGGCAGGGACAAAACAACAAAAACTTCCTGAAATACCTTCCGCCTTATTCTGCAACACGCATCTCGTTTGCCAGCCATTAAAGGTGTCATTCCTGAATGACAGTTAACAGAGGGAGTTTTAACTGGTTAACCCTATATTCCACAAAAATGCAGGCTGGCTGTATGTGACCGGCTGTGTCTGCTCTGTCCTCAGGCACGCTACGTCCAGGCGAAGCTAAGCGTGCACGACCGCTCCCTGAAGGTAGCCACAGTCATCGAGAGCCTGGAAATGGAGATGGAGCTGCTGTGTCTCACTGGCGTGGAGGATCAGCTGCAGACGGACGTCAGACCCACACTGGAGACGCTGAGAAATGCTGGCATTAAGGTCTGCCTAACCTAATGTTACTCCTAGCAGGAACACGTACACCCTCTGCAGTTATGTGGCACTGTCCTACAGACAGTAAAGACAGTTCGGGGGCCCTGTCAAGGTAAATGTTTCACCAGGTGCCCTTTGCGAGTGGGAACAGTGGGACTGGCCGATGGATTTTTAAACATGACTTTGGGAACAGAACATGCTGGAAGTAGTAAATGTTAACTGAACACGTGAGAGCGTGTCACCTTTTGTGCTTTTCTTCCCCCAACACGCTCTGGCTCGTTCTGCAGAGAAGCCGAGTGCGTAGGCAGGAGGGTGGCTACAGGAGATTTTTGGGCAATTGTTGCTTTCAGGTGGTTGTATGAAACAAGACCAGTTTGGATGCATTTGGTCTCTGGCGCACAAGCTGCCGTGCCAGGGTTGAAGCACTGGGCTGTGAATATCCGTGTTTTCAGTAGCCGCTAGAGGGGGTCTGAGCCAAGAGAATTGGGGACTGCCCATTTTTTCTTTTTTTTTTTTTTTTTCTATTAGCTTTCTGGGCTCTGGCATCTGAGACTCAAGACTCCTCTGGCCTGAGCTGTGCTCAGTGGTGAAGGAACCTTGATTTATGCCTCTGAGAACTTGTCAGTTAGATCCCGGAATTGAAAAAGGCGGGGGGAGGGGAATGAACTAAAAATTCAGATTTGGGCAAGAAAAATGGGTAAAAGGTTCTGGTTGTGGTTTCTCTGCTTTAAGCAGCAAAGTGGGCAGAATGTTGAGCCGTGCTGTGAATCCAAAGCAGGGCTGTGTGTCTGGGATTTAGGTACGAAGTGGAATTCAAGGCTTGGGACAGGCTTCCAAAAGTGTTTTGTGTTTGGAGCCATCCCTGTAAACAACAGGGACTTCAACTGAGAAGTGAGAAGAGCAGAAACAGACAAAACTCCTTAGCAGCACTGTGGCTTTCTGCCCCTGCGGTGTAGTCCCGGACAATTATTCCAAAGCGGTTTCATTTTTTCTCTTCACCTTGGCTGGAGTCAGTGTTGGGGTGTGGAGTGTGTCTTTGCACAGCGAGCGCGGCACTTCTGAGCACTCCTTGCAATGGTATGTTCATTAGGGTATTGCATGCAAGAAGTAAATCAAGAGTGAAGGCAGTCTTGTAATTCATTACAGGGACCATCTTGTTAAGATCAAATCTTTTTCCAACCTCAGATTATTAAACAAATAAGCGAGTCTTTGTGTGTTTTTTTGGTGGTTGGTTTTTTGTCTTAGTTTTGTTAAATATTCTTGGGCAGTGTCTTGAAAGAATAAAAACACCAGTGGAAAAAACAAAAGAAACTCCGATATATTTACACTGTTGAGGGAATTCCTTGCCAGATTATAACAGGGTATTGCAGCTGAGTATTGCTGCTGACATTGCTTAATGCCTCCCCCCACCAGGACAAAATAAAAGGAGCAGTGTATATTTAAAAAAAAAAAAATCTAAAAAAAACCAAAACCCAACCAACTTAGTCTGTTCCAGATGCACACATCAGCAGTGAGCTAACCCCGGTTGCATCATCCACATTTCAGGCAGGGCCATGAGGGATCTTTCTGCAGCAGGGCTCACTTATTTCAGCATACAAGAAATAGCTGGGGTGGGACATATTAATACACGCATACACATTCTTTAGCTTGCATTTTGTGGGTTTATCAGCAGAATCTTGAAATATTGCAGGTGGGAAAAATGTTATATATAGTTTGTAACTTCTTTTGCGTTTCAGGCTCTTAAAAAGTTTTGCTTTCTTTCATCTGTGAGAATTTTCTTGTACATTTTAAAATAGGGCTTTTTTTGAAAAATAATTTGTATATGTGTTCTAACAGTCCATTTATATGCCTGAACTGGTAGGTCGTACTTCTACATGTCCTGCAGACGTGGTTGTTTTCTGTTTAATACATTAAATATTTGGATTTTAGGTGTGGATGCTGACAGGGGATAAGTTAGAGACAGCCACGTGTACAGCCAAGAATGCACATTTGGTGACACGGACACAGGACATCCATATATTCAGACTAGTGAGTAACACCCACCTTCCCCTCTCTCAAGACTTGTTTGGGACCCCAAATTCTGGGACGGGAGGGCTGCTGAGGTCACAACTGTTTTCCAACAGTAGACCCAGAATATTCTTATTCTTTTGACCCAGGTTTCTATCCCCTGAGCTTTTCTCTCACTGTGTGCTCTGAATAACTCAGTGTGCTGCCTGGCCGTGTTACTTTTGCTCCTTCTGAGACTTGTTTGTGTGTTTTTTCACCCCAATGAAGCAAACACTTCCACATTTGCCATCTTTTTTCCCAGGTGACGAACCGTGGAGAAGCCCATCTAGAGCTGAACGCCTTCCGCCGGAAACACGACTGCGCTCTTGTCATTTCTGGCGACTCGCTGGAGGTAGGCTCCAGACACCTCAGGCTCTTCAGGAACAGCCCCAAAACACTGTGGCTGAATCAGGATGCGTAGCACAAACATTGGTGACACTTCTCATCTCTGTAAACTAGGTGTGTCTGAAATACTATGAGTACGAGTTCATGGAGCTGGCTTGCCAGTGCCCTGCCGTCGTGTGCTGCAGATGCGCTCCGACGCAGAAGGCCCAGATTGTGCGATTGCTCCAGGAAAGGACCGGCAAACTCACCTGTGCAGTAGGTAAGGGACTAGTTAGGGAGGAGTGACCACGTAGGATGGTGTCTTTATCATTTCTTCTCTTGAGTGAACAGTCCCATGTCATCTCATGACACCTGGAAATGCTGAGTTAGGGAACAGTGGTTTTGCGGGATGATTGATAAGTTGAAATATTGCATATGGAAACTTCAGTGACAAACTACTCATAAATATTTGGGGTCGTATCTTTGCAAAACAGAGCTTGAACTTCAACAGGTAAAGTGCCATTGTTAATCTGTGAGCTTTATTTCGGCGTTGTAGGTATAATGGTATACCTACAAGTCACGTAAAGTGATCGGTGACCTGTGGGACTTCTTAAAGAATTTATATTCATGATTTCTATTTAAAATCCTGCCTTTGTTGATAGGGTTAAATGTTTCTTCTAATACTACAGTCTGGTGCAGATGCCTTTGGTGGAGTTGCAAATTGCCTCTGTTGCTTAACTACTGATGTCGTTTTTCTGTGCTCTGACCTGCAGGTGATGGAGGGAATGATGTTAGCATGATTCAGGAGGCTGACTGTGGTGTTGGAGTTGAAGGAAAGGTGAGATTACCTCGTGTTTAGTAAGACTTCCTGTGGCAGTTCAGGAGCTAGTTTGCGACTGACTCTTAAATGAGTCCTCAGAAATTTGTGCAAGAAAGTGAGAAGCTTCCACAAGAATAATCATCAGACCCATAGCCTTAATGGGAAAAATAATTTGGCTGTAAAGGAGACTACTGTTTAACAGAGTTCAAATTCATTGTTTGGTTCTTGGCAGATTCCCTGAATTTGGACCCTTGTGGTTAGTTTGGGGTTTTTTAATCATACATAGGTGCTCCGAATGCTGGAGCTGTAATTGCTCTGATAATGTACATCCCACATGTACAATTAGAAACTGATTATATTAGTTTAGAAAGCAAACTCTGGGTTTAGAGCTCTAGTTCCTGCATGTGGAGCTGCTTGGAGCGACAAGACTGGATTTGGCGGCAGTGGAAAGACTCTGCTTGCAGTGAGCCAAAACATTAAAATCGAGTGAACTTCGGAGACTGAAAATTTGTGTTCAGAACTGACTTGATATGGATGTCACGTTAACGTGCGTGTTGTGAATCATAATCCAGAGGGTGGCTTGGAATTGGAGGCCAGGGTTCAAATGGGAATTCTCTTCATATTTTTGCTCTTTGCTTAAAAGCCACGGTGGAAGGCAGAAGTGCTGAGGTAATACTCTCCCTCATCTAATGTATTGCAAATTTTCTTGGAAATTCTGCCGGTGATAACTAAATAATAATATGATACTTTTTTGTTTCAAATAATGCAATGATCTCACTATGCTTTTACTTGCTGTTCTATGCAGGAAGGAAAACAGGCATCTCTTGCAGCCGATTTCTCTATTACTCAGTTTAAACATCTGGGTCGTTTACTAATGGTGCATGGAAGGAACAGTTACAAACGGTCTGCAGCTCTCAGTCAGTTTGTAATCCACAGGAGCCTGTGCATCAGTACAATGCAGGTAAATGGACTGCCATGAGGGCTTTTCCAATGGCGAGATGAAAAAGGAAAATCGAAAAGTAAAGGTTCTGTGTTTCATTTTGGATGCAACTGTTTCTTCTGAAAATTTTCATGGGTTGGAACTTAAAGCTGTTACTTTGATATGAAAACACATAAGAAAGTTCTTGGTATTGGACAAACATCAGGAACTTTTCCAAAATTGGACAAACAATATGCTGCCGTAGAAAACCCTGCTTTCATGCAGCATGTTGTCCCTGTTATTTAGTAATGCTAGGAAATACCGAAAATCTGAAGCAGGGCAATACTCTCAAGGCCTCTGCTGAGTAAGTGCACTTATTTTCAGGTGTACTTTGACTTTAGTCTCACTGTTTGAAGGCCTTACTTAGGTAACTGAGGAGGACCTGGCTCAGACCCTGAATGAGGTTACCGAGAGCTGGGTCTGGCGTGCTGTGGAGTGTTCACAGGATCCATGCCGCAAAGGCTGCTGAAGCATGTATTAACCTTCCTAAGCACTCAGAATCTTGCTGGAGCAACGTAGAGGTGGTCTGTTCTCTCCATTTCAAAAGGAACCTTAGAAACAGATTTGGTATTCACAAAATTTATGTTGTTCATGTGTGCTGAGCCTCAGTGTAACAAAAAAGCAATTGCCAGTTGGCAGGGAGAGTTGAAAGAGATTTTAAGAGTTCATGAGCCAAATTCCATTCTTAGCTGTGGTGACTTGAGTGAAAGTTACAGTTAAGGACAGAGGTTACTCTTTGGGAGTTGCATTTCCACACCATTGTGTGCTGATACATTCCTTAAAAATACTAAGTCTTTTTTAAGTAAAACACTTGATATTTTTGAGAAGGCTGGTTCTGCCCTCTCCTCTTTTTAGAATAAACACATGAGAGAGGGATGCCTAGAGACAAAGGGTTCAAACTCAGGTGGCAGTCTAGCTTACTCTGCAACTAAAAACAAGAACAGAAGACAAACCCATAACTTCTGACAAAAGAAAAATTAATCTTGAACTATTTGGAGTTTGTATTGCTGAGTGTTTACTCTTTACGTTGGGAAGGCATCATCTGGGCGTAAATAAGTACGCACCTGTACTTCACAACATCTGGATGGCTTTGATCAAACCAGTGGGCTTTGGAGGAAACTCTTCATGTTCTTTTTTTGTGGAGTTACATTACAAAAAGTTTTCCAAGTCCAGCTCTCCAGTGTTTGCTGTTAAACGTAGCTTTCATCTAAGGTTTGCATAGGAATAAAAAGGATTGATGTTACATTCTTCTGTCTTCGTTTCAGGAATTTGGAGAACCCACTGCAAGTACATTCCAGTTTGAACAGAGTATATTTTTAAGCTGTTACTTTTACTGCAGTATCTAACGCCTGAAAAGTTTATTTCTTTTCTTTTCTAGGCTGTTTTCTCATCAGTATTTTACTTTGCTTCAGTTCCTCTCTACCAAGGCTTTCTCATCATTGGGTAAGAGCTCACTTTTTACTAAAAGTGTGGAAAACCTGTGGATAATGAATAGATTTGGTCTAATTAACATGCAAGGCATGCACATCTCCACTCTGCATATTTTGCAACACTGCTTCAGAAGATGGTTGTGATCCTTGTCCCCTTTCTGTTCCTCTGCGCTGAGCAAAGCCACCAAGGCAGCACAAGTACTTCCAGAAGGGCGGTTTGTTACATTCAGAACAGGAGAAACAAGCCATCCTCCAGGAAGCGCTCCTTCTGTCCTAGTAAAAAGCAGAGGGACAGTCGTTGTGCTCTGGTGCCTGTGTAGCACTGACAGCCAGTGCCCAGCTCCTGGGGGGGACAACCCAACCTCTTAACAGGAGGAATCAGTTCCTGTCTAACATATACTGGGATTACACTTTCCCATGACTTTATAGACTTTTGTGTACGTAATTAAAAAACAAACAGCAAATTCACCTCCGTTGCCTCCTGAGCGAACAGGATCAAGCCTGAACTGTAGAGCAAACTTTGGGGTGGGGACAGGTCTGTCCTTGTCTCCATTAATAACCCTGTAACACCAGTTGCAATACTTGAACCGATCATCTGTGTATGAGTGTTTCTAATTAAAAGCCATTCAAAAAGCAAATCCTGCAGGTTTTTCCTACATGCAAAACTCTGGTGTGTGCCATTTGCAAGTTTTTATAATATGTATGTCATTTGGCACTTCAAGAATGCTGTATTTCCTTTCTGAAGACTAGCATTTCTCTTTGCTCATCTACACCTTAGGTAATTTACTGGTCTTCTACCTTCTTCCCAGGTACTCCACCATTTACACGATGTTTCCAGTGTTTTCTCTAGTCCTGGACAAGGATGTTAAATCCGAAGTTGCAATGTTGTACCCAGAGCTTTACAAAGATCTTCTTAAGGTGTGGAAGTCTCTTGTTTGTCTGTTTTGGTTTAAGACAAGATCCCTGTCTTGATTTGAAACTCTGTAAATGTGTAAAGTCAAATCATGCGTTTTCAGGCAAAATCATTTTAAAGGCAAATTTGAATTAACAGGTACAACCAGATTTCCTGGCAGTTTGTTATTGAATGCTACGTGAAATGCAATTTATTAAAAACGGCTGGGGAAATAGAAGTTCCATTCTGTGGGAAATTCTAAGGATTTAATATTACCACTTTGATCCAAAATAAAGGGGAAAGAGAAATTATCAGGGATTTGGCCCTATCCAGAAGCCAGAAAAGGGGATGGGGGGAAGGGATATGCTCATTTTATGGAGGGAGGAGGTTATCACGTAGTTTCTTGAATAGAAATTTGCCTGGAGAATGATCTGAAGGCACCAAAAGGTTTGGTTGCTGTGCCGTTTTTGTAGCTTTAGCATGAAATCAGGTCCTTCTCCTTAGACAAAGAAAACTTTATTTGGTGTTTACCATAGAAATATCAGGAAGGTAAATCTTCTCTTAGGTTCTTCTTNAATATCGGAAAGTTAATTTTTTTTTTTGTTTTTTTTTTTTTTTTTTTTTTTTTTTTTCTTTTTTTGCTTCTTCCTGGAGCATTTTTTGAATAACTGGGGTATGCAGACTGGGAACATCTTTCTTAATTGAAGGAAAGGGTGGACTGAGTCTTCAACAGATCCTTTCCCTCAAGGATTTCTGTTAAACAGATACACTCTGAAGCAAAGCCTGTTTTTCCAACAGCCTGAATAAGTCTCCATCTGGTTTCACTTGTATGTTGTCTCTTATGTCATAAACCACTAATTCTCCAACCATCCTTAGGCCTGGTCTAAACATAGAGGTTTTTTGTACTGGTATAGCTGTGTTGGCTGGAGATGCTTTTATTAAAACCTATCTGCCTTCAATATGATGGTGATTTGTGTGTGTGTGTGTCTAGAAATATAATATTAATATATTCATATGTATGTGTATACACACATCTTATATTTCACAATGACTAAACTCGAGACATCTTTGCATTGAATTAATCGTGTGTGCAGTAAGGAAGAAGTTGTACTGTACTGTGCAAGCAGTGAGCTTCCACAGTCCCACGCCTCCTTCGTGCATCAAGAAAAATGAGACTAAAAAGGCAGTACCTCAGGGTTGGTTGATTTGTTTTCTTTCCAAATCACCTTCAAATTCTCTTTTATTAATTGCTGGGTTGATCTGTAAGTGAATGTTTATGAAAGAAAACCCAACTGAGCTTTGTCTTTTTTTTTTTTCTGCCCCCCCTGCAGGGACGACCATTATCATACAAAACATTTTTAATATGGGTCTTAATAAGCATCTATCAAGGTAAGAAATCAACTTCTGCTTGTGCCTTTGGATGTTTTAATGAGTACAGAATATCTAATTGTTTGTATTGCAGAAAGTTAAGTAAGGCATGAAGTGAATTTAGCAATGCATCCTTGGGATAATGAATAATTTTTTTTTTTTTTTGTCTTGGAAAATGTTGGCAGCATTACCAAAGGAAGAAATTATCTAAAACTAAATATTGGCAGCAACAAGTCAACCCTGTTGTAGGCAATAATGTAGAAGTTCAAAGCGGTGTGCCTCTTCCCATTGGGACTATCCTTTGTAATTTTGTGCAAGTTCCTTTCAGTGCTTTAATTGCTCCATCTGTAAAGTAGAATTTGTGACTCTTCCCTTCTTTTGAAAAAGGTTTTCAAACCTATAGATTATACAGGTTATCCAGTCAGCATGCAAAATACAGAATCTGTAGCTTTGTGTATTTTGTCTAAACCCTGTCTATTAGAAGTGGCAATAGTTCTGGTTACTTCATAGCCATCTGTAATGAAGGACTAGAGGAAAGCTCAGGTTCTTGGTCATGTCCAATACACTCTAACCAGGCTGCTAAAACACTTAAGCAAATGCCTTAATTACAATGCATCTGTTTTCCAAAAGTGGATGTAGTAATTGGGGTATATGTCTAAGAAGGTCTTTTCTTTCAGTTTGTCTTTTTTTATCAAGTAACCTCAAACTTAAATAGTTTCTCTAAGTGTTAATCAGGGAATCATGGAAAACATGTAAATAACGTGGAGCTATAAAGCTAAAATGGCAATATGACTCTGTGACAAAATTTGTTGTTTTTCGCAACTCCTTTATCAATAAGAGTCAGAATAAATGTGCCAAAATAAGCAGCTAATTCTTACTGATTTAATTGATATTACCATCCTCAGTAGGGAGTGCAACCAAGAATATAAAAGCTCTCTTGACATTATCATCTGAAATCTAATATGGTAGAATGCCACGACAGGGGTGATGGTCTTCTGATGCTGTACAACTATGATGGCAAAACCAAGGCATTTATAGAAAACTCACAAGTGGTGGAAAGCTAAAGCCAGAGGGTGATGCATGGAGGGAAAGATTTCTTCTTGAGCTAAGACCACTATCTGGTTACAATATTTGGTTAAAGTGACTTCACTTCTGATGCGCTAAATAACTCGAAAACAGCAGGCCAAACAATTGGGCTAGTTGCTAGCAGAGATGAGCCGGACTGAAAACTTGAACAGTCCTAAATTTTGGAAAGTTCACAGCTGGATTTGAACTTTGTGGCTCAAGCTCTAGTCACTTGCAGGTTTTCCCTTCCGAAACTAGCCTAGTGTGATGGATGTTGGTGCAGATTACTCATGCTGCTAACATGAGTTATTTGTGCAGGTGGCCGTGTGGGTCCTTGTGAGCATTCCCTGGCTAGCCAGAATAGGAGCACGAAACAATGCATCATTAACAGTGCTTTAATGTGTGCCCCTTTTAGGGGGAAGTGTAAAGGGGAGAGAACTTGGCCAAAGTAGTGCAAAGAAAGTCTTAACTTGTATCCACTGAGCTTTTCAACACCTTGCTTCCATCTGGGCACTGAGGCAATGCAGTAGGTTTTAGAAGTATTTGATATCTTTTAGCTTCTGAGTAGTGACCAACTGCTTTCTGGGAGGATGGAGTTTCATGATGTTAGAAATCTCCAGTTGCCAAAATAGTGTGTATAATTTCCTATTTCCATGTGTCTATGAATATGATAGACTGTTATAAAAGTCTGGGCACCTATGCTGTAACTTTTGCCTGTCTTCTCATCAGTTGTCTCCTAAATAGTAACTGATTCGTTGTCATTACGTTCATCAGGCTTCATGAAAAACAGTCTCAAGGCATGACTATGTTTCAGCCTTTCCAAGACCTAGCAGTGGGTTTTAGAGCTTAGACTGATGTTTGTATAAAATACCCAAATGTTCCGTTCCCTTGCAGGTAGCATCATCATGTATGGAGCACTCCTCCTCTTCGAATCTGAATTTGTCCACATTGTTGCCATTTCCTTCACGTCCTTGATTCTCACCGAGTTACTGATGGTGGCGTTGACGATCCAGACATGGCATTGGCTCATGATAGTGGCTGAGCTGCTTAGTCTCTCCTGCTACATAGCTTCTCTGGTCTTCTTACATGAGTTTATTGGTAAGGTTAAACGCCTTTTCTCCACTCAGTTAGTTTATGACCTGAATAAAACAGGACCATAAGGAGCTGAATTGAGCTTAAAGGCTGTTGGTGAAGCTATCAATAATTATTATGGAAGTGCTTCTGACCAGAATAAGCTCTATTTGATTTGAAGGCACTTGAAAGATATTTTATGGTTCCTTCTCATAGCAAAATGCTAGAGGAGCTAAAGGAGGTCAGTCAGTAGACTGTGTGCTGCCCAATGGATCTCATCCATACTTCCAGAGCTCCACCACGTTTCAGCTGTCATATGTCACAGTGGTCTTCGTTTCTATACTGGGACTGAACTTGAGACTACAGATTGAAGCCTCTGTTGTTGGTTTGAAAGATTTCATCTTTTAACTGGGTGAAGGAGCTGCCTCCTAAAACTTACCGTATTTTATCTGCTTCATTGGGGCCCTTCTCTTATGAGTTTGGTTGTTGGGGTTTTTTTATTTGCCTGAAACGGAGCTGATCCTTTCCCCTGGCTAAAGGAAAAAGGATGAGGAATTCCAGATTCCCGCAGTAGCTGTCTAGTTGCAAATATCAGATCTGTAGGGTTTTTTCAAGTTTTCGTTCAGGAACCACAAGATGTCACTACTTCTTCCATAAAGCTCTCTGCTAAGAAGACAATGAGGATAACTTCCCAATGGGCTAGATCCATATCTCTTGCATATGAGTATACCAGCTCCATTTTGAACAATGCTCCAACTATTTCTGGAATGATTCTGAGGTATTACAACTGAGTCGAGAGATGCATTTGCTAGACTACCAGCAGAGTAGCAGAGGGCAGTTCCCAGAGTCAGAAGACAAGTAGCCCATTCACAGGAAGCTTACTATTGCCAGGAGGTGGATACCCCTGTTTCAGATGGGGTGTGTATAGGTGCTTGCCTGTGAGGAGTTGCATGCCTTACTGAAATGTGCTGTGCAGAAAGCTTTATCTTTTGTGGAAGGGCAGAAGAGTGAGGAACCAGGGGTCATATGAGCTTTGAACTTGCATGTGGAGGTGAGGCTGTTTAAGAAGCATTGGTAGATTGAATTGCTTTTCTGCACCTCTTCCCAGAACGTACCTCCTGTTGTCATTGACTCTGTGCTCTTTTCTTTTTACAGATGTTTACTTCATTGCAACTTTGTCGTTTTTGTGGAAGGTCACTGTCATCACTCTGGTGAGCTGCCTTCCCCTCTACGTCCTGAAGTACCTGAGACGAAGGTTTTCTCCGCCAAGCTATTCGAAGCTCACATCCTAGGGCTGCTCTCCTTGCACACCAGAGACAAATATTGCCCACGGCTGAGAGACAAAATCATGTAGTTGTTACTATAACGAATACGTCCGATATTTGCATAAGGGTCATGTGGTAATCTCTATTACATGCTGCTTTATTGAAAAAGACTTCACAACTGCCATGGATGGAAACCTAACGATAAAAGGGAGTTTTTTTGAGGGCAGAGGCGCTTGTTAGTTCATCCAGTTTTTGTCCCTTTTGTTCAACTTAACTGAGGTCAAATGCATGTAACTGCGATGACAACGGGTTTCTCATGCATGGTTAAAGTATCTGAAAGCTGCTAACTGACCTTGGAATTTACATTTGACAAATTTAAGTTACTTTTTAAAGTATCTGTGCTGTTCCTTGCATTGTGTTATGTTGTTTTATATTATTTATCTTTTTGATTTGAGTAGTTACATTCTTTTTTACGTCTTGGAAATCCCTTAATGTAGGTGATGCACTATACTGCTGACAGCTGATTCCTGATTTATGGCATGCTGTTTCCATAATGGGGCTCCAGCATGTCGGATCTACACACACTTGAGAATCTGAGCGTGTTTGAAATTTTCCTTCAGTTGAAATGCGGTCAGTCACCCTAGTGATTTTGGAGGTATCCAGCCATTGATAAATATGGAGAAATGTAGTCCAAAATGAAGAAATTCAATTTTGTTTAGCTTTTGTGCTTCCTGTTAGAAGGAGCTGGTGACATAATAGCTTTACTCTGTATTTATTTGTATAGGAGAAAATTATCTAAACTAAAGCAAATCCTCTTTGGAAAAGAAATTTGCAGTTGATCGGACTTGAAATGTGTCGACAACGTGAGAAGAGACTCGTACTGTTCTGCAGACAATGTGGCAGACGTGTCTTGAATCCTTGGAGACTGAAAGGAAAGGTCACAGAGCTGCTACTCCTCACAGCTACACGAAATCTGTTTCCTGTTAGGATGAAACTGCGAAGATGAGCTGCAAATAAGCTGAGGCACTCCTAGGTGGATGTTGTTCATGACACATTCCCTGTGGAGAGGCAGTTTTTGAGAACCTTGCACTTGCTTTGCTCTAAATACCAAACTTGAATCACAGAGGCAGGAGTGGGGTTCGTACAAAGGAGGCTCGTGTGCAGAGCAAATTTACTTACTGTTTTTTAATTTTCAGAAATTAAACTCAATGAGTTCTGGTTTTGTAGTAAGCATGGGCCCACAGTATAACATTGTGAGGAGAGCGACACCTACTTAGGCTGCTCAGGAGAATGACTGAGAGTTACGGGAACCTTTTACCGTCTGGTCCATGCGTCAAACACAGATGAGCTTTCTAAGTGACAGCCATCCTCATCTAATGGTTGTTTAGTCTGTGCTAAATGAGTTGCTTGCTCTGTCATTCCCACATCATAAAAGCCACCATTGGAGGTGGCAGTGCTTGGCTGTGTGGAGGGACCAGGAACGGCAGAGCCCGGAGCCTGAGCTCCCTTCTTCTCTCTCAAGGCCGCGCTTCCAGGTCAGGGCAACCAGGCTGGTGTGAGGAGCAGAAGCTCCCTGGTTGTCTCTGTGCCATGCTGAAACCTCTTTAATGGACTGCCAGCTTCTGTTGCTGTTGCTACAGGCATTCCACTGTTGCAAGGAACACAATGCTGCATTAAAAGGTCTGGTGTGAAAATCAGTGGAAAATGGGAGTGGTGTTATACAAGGAGAGCTGGAGTCTGTGTTGACCCATAGTGGTACGTCTTGAATTTTCAGATCTAAGATAGCCGTGGCTTGTGTGGTCGCCGTGTGGTAATAGCTCCAGGGAGTGTTTTGCAGAACCTGAGCTGCCTTCCTTGCTCTCAGTTCCTGGGAGTAAATATCAAAGAGGAGGGGAAGCAAGTTCCAGAAGATTTAGAGGAAAATTGGATGTGCATCGTAATGCATGTGGCTTGGGGTGAGAGGAAGGTGCAAGTCCATGTGACCTTGTTATTTTATGTGGGAGAAACTCTCTTAATTTAGAAAACTATATTTCAAAATCCTTCAGGAATAAGAACAGCAAACACTCTTTAATCTGACTCACTGGTTTTTCTTTCGTACCAATCTTCTGATTAGGCTTTTGTCTGAAGTCCTGATACATAGTGATCGCCTTCAGAAACAACCTACTGGCTAAGGAAAGCTAATTCTTAGTATTCACCTTTTCATAATATTTTGAAAATTTCCCCCCCCCCCCCCCCAAAAAAAAAAATACATTTCTACCTATTTGCTATGCATGCTCTTGTTGGGAACAGCCCTAGAAGTCCAACACATCTCGGCGCTTTGTCTCACAGAGGAAAACCAGTGCCTGGACAGCCCGTTTGTAGGGGAGTTGGCCAACAGCCTTTTGTGAATTATGCCACTTTGCCAAAAAGATACTTAATGTTTGTCTTTATCATGACTTGCTACAGCTCCTTGATAGTGTCGGCCATGCAGATGTTCTGGAGTCCCCAGTCAGCGTTTGATTTAAGTAAATTTAAATACATGAATCAAGAATTTCTTTTAGCAACTTCTTGTGACTGAGAAGTCAAGTCCCTCTTGTTTGTTGGCAAACACATCACAGTACGTGTCTTTGTAAAGCCCTGTCCTTATCGCCTGTGTATTAGTAGTTAAATGTCCTGCAAGAATAACAGTGCCATGCTACTGTATGTAAATATTTGAGACGTATATATGGTAGAATTCACTGTTTCCTGAAGTCAATACAGTTTACACTGAGTGGACCATATTTGCAAAATATTAGCTTACACCAAGAAAGGGAGTGAATTGTGATTTCAGTTATATTTATTGAATCCTAACTTTAATAAGGAACGCGTATTTAGTGGAATTGATAGTAATCTGTAGCTGTGTTTTGGAGTACAAATTATATTCCTTTGCAGCTAGTTTTTTTTTTTGCACAAGATTGTAAATCCAGGACGTCATTTCTGTCTGGGTATACACTGCATTTTTTTCAAAGCAATCAGAAAATTAAAACTGCTGTCTAACAAACAGCAGGAAAGAGGAACGATTGTTGTATTTTTCAAGTGTAGCACTTTATGTCTGCAATCTATTTCTCTTAAGTTATTTAAAAAATGTTTTTAAAAGCAAAGTTTAATACATATGTTCATATTTACTGTACATTTGAATAAATGGATTCTCTGCTGGAAACTTAATTTAGTCTTTTTCCTCTAGTATGCTCATAATTTGTGCTTATTGGGAGTGAAGCATTGTTTTCTTATTCTGCGTAGTATCTTGTTTGTAGCCTTACTTAGTGTTCTTCCTATTCTTTTTTTTGTTCTGGCTTATGTACTGTAGCAGTTCATATAACTTGTGTGCTCTGGGACTGTGCTCCAAGTGATGCTGTGGGGTAGTGGTGTATGTCTCACAGCGTGCTCTTGCTTCCCACGGCTGCTTTCGGGAAGCCAACGCTCTGTGCTGTGCTGCTGCGGTGGTTAATTAATGTGGAGGCTTTGACATGCGCTGTTCTCTTCTTGCATCTCTACAGTAATGCCAGTAATCTTCATTTTTTTCTTTAATTCTGTATTTGTCTCCTCCGTAGAGCTTGTCCTGTTTATCTTTGCAAACATTTGTTTTGCCCAGCTCGTAGTGCAATAGAAATGCAATGTTCTTTATTCAGTAGCAGCAGCTTAAATCTGTGCAGGGTCTTATCAGAACTGGGCTGGGGAGTGATGAGTGACATCCCTGGTGGCCCCTCGTTGTTGAGAACTACATGCTGAGAGCTACAGCTGTGGCTGGACCAAACCGAGCGGCACCAAAGGTGGTGTTTCTCTGTGGTCTGCTGAACTATCACAATTAAACGCCGTGACAACCTCGCTCGTCCTCTGCCACTGCTGAGGAAAATTTTGCTGTAGTTGAGCTGAGTTTGTCAGGGAGCCCCAGAGAGTTAGACGTGTGAATCCCTAAAGCTTGTCTTTTGGCTTTATCTTTTGAAGAAAGCTGCTGCACCATCTGATGCATCCTAAATCCTTGGTGTGCACAAGCAATGCGCTGAGCTGGGTATGTGAACTCCTGTTGCGTGCAGCTCACCCTCCGCAGTTCTTTGCACACAACTGTTTGGATGGGGTTTGACTCATCTCCACAGTTGCTGGGGCCAGTCCAGTGCCCACTAAAATCTTCAGCGTGAGCTGGCTGGGCTCTTTTTATTTATTATTTGTTATTTCATAATTAATAAGCTCTTTGATTTGCATGAAATCCTGGGTTCTACAGCTTTGCCAATATGGTCCATTACTACTGCCTACTACAACTGGTGTACTTACATGCCTTTGAGAACATTTTTAATTGTTAAAGTTGTTAAAAAATAAATGTTAGTTTAATTTTTAATTGGAGAAATGGATTCTGGTGTCAAAATGATATTTACTGTGATGCCGATGTTTTGTACCTGTCATCTAGTTAAACAGCGTGTAAATACTCTTGATTCAAGAGAAATATGAATGCCAATTATTTATTGTTCTGTGGAGTTATATGTTGCAGATGTGTAAAAACTTAAAAGGGAATGTTGTAAAACAAGGTGGAAAAATAAATTTTATGCAACTTCTTTACTTCATCCATACACACCACGTATGATGCACCTGAGTTAGTCCTGGCATGATCAGTCCAAGATGTGTTTTGACAGAATTGTGAGTATATGGGTTAAGTTGCATTGTGGCCCTTTGACTTGTCTACGTGGGAAACACATATCCAAGAAATGGTCAGTACTTTCTGCTGGCCAGTGTAGACCCGCTNTTTGTTTGTTTATTTTTTAAAGTATTGCCATTTGACGGTGTGGATGAGCTCCGTGTGGAGCACAGAAGGAGCTGCTGGGCACGGGCAGGCTGCTGGCCCTGCTGACCTCCTGCCACTGCTCCAGCGAGAGGACCTGGGGCTGTGACCGCCAGGTGGAACTTCAGCCCTGGGCTGCAGCTTCACTGCGGCCTTTTCTACAACCAGTTAGTCCCAGAGTACCCAACTGTCTGGAGGATTTTAAACAAGCCCTGTACTTTGTAAATTCAGTTTCAAGAGACTTGGCTCACTCAGGAAAACTCTGATCAAATTGTTCTTGCAATTTTTGGTGCAACCCCAACTAGGGAGAAGATGGTTGTTCCTGCTGGTACCCACTGCTGTGAATTAGGAGAAATTCTTTCATTTGAAACATATACATGCTGCTCTTGGAAAAGCGATGATGCAATAGCATTAGGAACAGCTATTTTTGGAATGTTCTCCTCACTTGAACGTTTGATTAAGTAACTGCCTCGGCACAACTGCAGTCCCACGGCTGGGGCTGGCTGCCCCCCTTCTGGGTCAGAACCGGGAGGGAGAGGCAGGAGGCTAGTGCTGAATATTCTCTGCAGGGGAAACTTCAATAGCATTGATCAAGAACACAGTACGATGGTTTTCTACCAAAAATGTAATAAAGCCATAAACACTCTCAAAAAAAAAAAAAATTAAAAAAAAATAATTATAAAGTAAATCTATAACTTGGGAGACTATTTCACTAAAGCAGTGATAAACTATCCCTCAGATCATTAAACATTTATTAAATACTTTCTTTTAGATTCTATAGGATGCAGATGCCAGCACCTTAACTTTTTTCATTATTAACTTTTTCGTATAAAATAGTGCAAATATTAAGTAATTTTTGTGATGTTTGCACACATCAAATGAATGCTGTAGACTCCAGAAAGTACAGTAACAGGCTTCACTCCCAAGTGTTACCAATTTCCCTCTCTAAATGGGTTACATAAGCCCTAGTTAGTGGTTCTTTTAATTTATGGATGGTTTCTTTTTAATGGTGAAATGTGTAATTAAAAAAAGCTAGAAATAGTTTTTCTAAACTCACTCTGGAAAGGGAAGGAGAATTTCTGCAATTTTTTTTTTTCACCCAAACATTGCATAATAGTAGAAATGTCAAAGATTTCCATGGAGTTTAATTTCATTCTTCATGTGGCTGTGGTCATACAAGAAGTTTGAACACTGCAGGGGTTGGCAGATTTTTGGAAGATCATGCATCCTGGGATAAGTTTTCAGCCTAGGCTTTACCAAAGAATGCCTGCCATTATTTTTCGAATTGTGGTTGTATTATACACTAGACACTAGCGTGTCTTTTTTCTTTGAAAAAGAAAAAAGAATAGGTGCTGGCTGGTAATTGGGTATCTTACCATGGCCCTGAGCCTTACGTATTGTATGAAGATGTACAGAATCTTCCCTTAAACCGTTTGGAGAGAGGAAAACCTTGTCGATGTACCCTCTGTCTTTGCCTTCTGATGGCTCAAGTCATGGCAGCTGCGCACCTACTCTGTCTCTTCTCCGTTGCGTTCCCGTGGCATTAAATACCGTCGCGGTGATAAAGCTTCGCTAGAGGAAGGTAAGTGCTCCCGTTCCCATTGCACAGGTGGGAGGTAGGGGCAGGGAGAACCTGCAGTCTCTGGGCTGTACCCAAAGGCCATGGCAGAGCGTGGAGCACCGAACAATATCCTTGTTTTGATTATTAGACTTTCTCCCCACCTTAAACATTGGAGTCAGTCCTATAGGAAAGTTACTTGTTCCACAGAGTATTCAGATGTCTGTTTTGAAATTATGAACGTGATTGCAAGCTTCAAAAAAACCCTGTCATTATACAGAGCATTGATAAACGCCAATCCAAACATTTTGCTGGGGTCTTCCATCTTAAACCTGGAACTGCAGATCCGAATTACATCTGTGCTAAACGTTTTGCAGCGGCAGGTGAAAGTGGGGAGTTTCAGAGAGCGTGAGCAGCAGTTGGCTGCAGAAATAGCATTGCTGCAACTGCAAAAAGGTAAGGCAAAGAAAAACTTTGCTGAGCGTGACAGCAGTTACTAGCACCACTCGGTCCTGGTCCAGCACCTATGTAAGGTCAGTATCAAAACTGATGCTGTGGTTTCCCTGCACCACGAGCTGGCGTTTCCTGGCCTTAAAACTCTCAGGGTGGTTTCAGGCTCTCTAGGTTACATGGTGAATCTCTGAATTTTTGCTGCTTGTAATTAAAGCTATAGATGATCAGGATCTTGCAGGATCTGGCTTTCAGAAGAATGTCCTTCCCTCTGCTGCTCTTCCTCCCTTTGTGGCCTAAGACCTAACTGGTATTGAGTGAGTGGGTTACAAAAAAGAGCTTTAAAATCATTGCATTCCCACTTTAAAGCCTCCCTCTTTTGGCTCGCTGTGATTGTGCACGTAAGGAGGAATATTGTGTGCTGTTCAGATTCTCTCACAGAAAGAAGTAGTAACAAGAACAATCTGTGCAAAAGAATTTAGCGCATTAAATATGGGGGTAATAGTCATTCTCATTTGTCCTTTTATGTGAAACAGATTTTATTTTAAATGTACACTCTGAGTAGCTTAACCATATCCAGAAACTTGTTTACCAGGGTAAAAGTAGAATTACCCGCAGTATAAATTAAGAGCATGAGTAGAGGTGAATTGGTTGTACTGCGTGATTCTGCCTAGTCGGCTCAGAAGTACGGCCGGAGCCCGCCTTGGTGGGCACGTGGAAGCGGGTATCGCCTGGGCTTGAGATTTCAGCAGACAGCACATTTACTCATGTGTTTCACATCTGCTCCGAAAAAGCTGTGCTGTAGCTCTGCTGTAGGCGTTGTATTTCTGTGCCGTTAGACTCGGATCTGTCCTGTGCTGGCTTTTCTGGTTTTAGGACATGTCGCTTCGGATTCATTTTGTGCAGTGGCAGGTTTCACCAACGTGTGACTTGTCAAAAAGTGACGCAAATTGGTATTGATTGGGATTCCTATTTAAAATGAGAACAAACCATTCGTCAGTGATACCATCGTATAAAATGTGACATAATGGTCTTGATGGAGCATGTTACCTGCTCCAGCAGCCATGGAAAGAAAAGCCGCTCAGCACTGAGCCTATGGGAAAAGCAAGGGATGCTGCCCGCAAGGCAGAACTCCTCTGCACCCTTTGTACATTTGAGATTAACATTTTGAATAAAAGGCACATTTACAAGGATCGACATTCCCTCTGTCCGACAGCATCTCTGCTCCGATGCAATGCTTTCCAGTGAATCGCCGCGTCCTGCATCTGCCGTCGCTGGGACTGCCATCCCGGAGCAGTGCCGGCAGAGCCATCGCTGTCACTCTGGACAGGAAGGTCCCGCATGTGAATTGGCTCTCCTGGGCAGGCCAGGGTGCTGATTTGGGACCGGGAGCTTGGATGGGTCACGCTTACAATGTTTTCATTACCTTCGGCTTTGATCTTCTTCCAAGAGTTAAAGGCCAGGACCTTTGAGGAGAGACCTCTGGCCCGCAGCAGCCGGTGAAGCAGCTTGTCATCTTGCTGCGAGGGCAGCAGCACTGCCAGCGGTCCTCTCGGCCCCTGCGAGGTGGGAGCTTTGCCCTGCAGATGTTGCTGGAAAAGTTTGCTGCTCTCCAGCTGCACCTCTGCTAGGCTCCATCCTGTTCTCCTTGTGTTTGACAACCAGCACACCCCGAGCTGTAAGATTTCAGAGCCCTGGTGAAGAGCAGCCAGCATTTTAACCACCCTCTTGCCAAGGCGGCCTTGGCGGGAGCCTGCAACGTGAGCGAGGAGAGCTCTTGCTGCTGGAGCTGCGCTGGTGGGTAGCCAGCCCAGCAAACCCGGGCGCCATCCAGCCCGGCCGAGGTTCACCTCCCGAATTCCCCCCGGCAGCATCGTGGGTGTCAGCCCTCGCGGTGCTCGTGCCTGGTTTCCGTGTGTGTGTACACACTGCCTCTGCACCTAGATGTAGTTACAAACCACTTGATTTGCACATAAGATCCTTTTCTTAATTTAGTTTGTAAACATAACTGGAGCAGTTACATCCTGCTGTTTATTAATGTAGCTTTAATTATTCAGTATGCCATCTTGGCTTCATTCTAGCCTGGAACAATTACTTTAAGCCCAATGACAAACAGAGAAGTGATTTTAACACGGAAGATGAATAAAATTAAACAAAAGCAAGGAGTTATTTTTGCCTAAAGTGTGAGCTGGAAACTAACACAGATTCTTCTCCTTACCTCCATTTGTGCCCAAGGTTAGTAAAATCGCTGGAGAAGGGGAAGACCAATTTTAAACAGGTTCTGCACTATCGTTGCCTGCTGTGAGCTACTCCAAAGAAGCATTTATCAATTATTATTTGCAGTGTGCCGTAAGGACTTGGCCCTTCTCCACCCTCACAGCTGGGCTGTAAGGTGAAAAAGAAATTTCCCCAAGACCAAGGTTAGATGTTATCGACCCCTCATCTATCTTGCTTCCTCAAGATATGCCTCCTTCCAGTCTTCTTTGGTATCCTTTTATTCACTTGTCAGGATGCATTGCTGCCTTTTAGCTGGATCCAGATAAGTTAACCAAAGTGACAGTTTACATTTTGGGCTGAAACTAGTGCCAGAATTTCTCAGGCAACTGTCTCTAGGCTAAAGTTTGATTTGAAGCTGCCCAGTTTTGCTTCTAGGAAGTCCCAAGCCTCCTGCTGATCAGATTTTGATACTTCATCTTCCCCATATAGGAGGAGAAATGAGCCAGAAAACAAATTTTCTAAGTGAAATTGCTATTTGCAAGACTAGCCTGTAAGGAGAAAATCTTTCCAAAATCAGACAAGAAAAAGTGCACTGTGTTGGTATCTTGGCAGATGACCCGCGGCTGGTGTAAATGAACAGGTCACGCTCCTCCACATCCTCACACAATCCTCGGGTTTTGTTCAAGTCTGAGCTGAATTCTTGCGAGTCCTTGTTACTGAAGTGTGGAACTAATTTTTACAGGTGCAGTGTTCACCATAAATAGCCTTCAACAGAAAGAAACATCTTGTATTTCACATGTGAACGACAGCTATTTCCTTCAACAGCCTAGGTGTCTTTTGTGATCTTTCACCGTCAGGATACCGCGCAGGGCGGTGATTTATACGGGCTCCCGCTCTTCTTTCTTTCAGCTCCTGTTTGCCATTCCAGCGTCGAAGAATGTAGTGCTACAAAGCCTTCTGTAAAACCAGAGCCCGGAGGAAATATCAGGTGTTAACATCCAATAAAAAGCTAACACGCTTGAATGAACTGGGATTGCAAGGTACCTCTTGTACGGCCCAAGCACGGACTGACCTAATGCAGCGGTTTTATGATGGCGGCAGGTAAGGACTAATTATAGACCCTGGTCTCCATCACGAACTGGCCTGTCAAGTTAACTTACCGACTGAACCACCTACAATTACATCGTGGGGGCTTTCTACTCCTTTGTATAACTGAATGCAGTTGCTCCTGTAGAAACCTAGTGAGTAAATCTGAGGTGCTGAAAGAAATACTGCGCTAGAAATTACGCTGCGGGGAACGTTTTATATGCTTTGGGGTAAATTAATGACCGGGTTTGGATTTTTTAGAGAGGGGAAAAAAAAAAAAAAAGCAAACTTTGTGCACAAATACATACTTTAAAATATATTTTCTTTCAAACACCAACTATTTTAACAACAGTGTAAATCAGATTTTACAGACCACATATTTCAAGTATGAAGTTCATTAAATGTGTGAAATTCTAGATTAGCTGCCGGGTGTGGCCAGGGCCCCAGTAATGAATCGTAAATTGTGTTCAGGATATAATATCAGATTCCCTTGCCCTGGCGGTGATATTAAAGGGATAAAACCACCTTTTCAAAACAGTCATAAACTTTCTTTATTATCTTTATTTAGTTTAGCCATCATATGACATAGTGAATGACTGTATCAGTGTTTCCATCCCAAACCTAATGTACAGGTGTCTAATTGGATTAGTTCATTGTTGTTGTTATTAATAAACCAACTTGTGTCCTAATGAAACTGAAACTAATGCTATCTATTTGTACATGCATTTTTGCTAGTGCCCTGCTCGTGGGTGGTAGGCTGTCTTTAGGTACAAGAATATTGGTCTAAACTGCAGTTCACTGACCTTGCACGAAAGAATCACTTTATCTGGTGAGAAAGCAGTGTGACTCTGATTTGGTGTGTTTTGGAGTTATCCACCAGCATAGCTGTATCCTCCAGCTGAGCCAGGAGTCAATAGGTGTGGGCATTTGAGTCCAGGTGTTCTGTGAGCGCGGTGGGTTTCATAGTCATCTTCTCGGTCTAGGTTTGCCAAGTCCTTCCTGGATTAGCTTTCAACCATAAATGCTTTCCCTTTCCAAAAGCTTGGCAAACACCCACCCAGCCCCGCTAGAGAGGTGCTCGCTGCTGTGTGGGACTTGGAGGAAGGTCCACACTAAGAACTGTGAAGCCACTGGTGCGTGGGCATGTACGTAGGGGATGGTGAACCCACCCTCCTGAAAGGAACAGCTGGGGAAAAATGCTCCTAATCACCTGCAATCGGAAGGATCTCTTCAAATTCCTACCTTGGCTCTCTGCAGTAACTCCTTGGAAGGGGAAGACGAGTTGTATGGTTGGGAATAATGACTGATTAATGATGCTGCTCTCATTCCACAAACTCTTTTGTGAGCTGGGAGCAATGTGCAAGAGTGACCAGCTCTTTCCTTGTACTGTTGTAACAACTATAATTTAGGGGACAGAATCTCTGTTGTACCCAGCTTCACTGAACAGAGCAGACCAGGAAGGATTCCTAATCCATCTCAGGGAAGGGCACTGGACGGAGCAGCTCAAGGGCTGCTGTAGGCTGAGCCGGCAGCCACCTGTGAATCTGCACTGCCTGGTCTTGGCCAGCACATGTAGTTTCTTCCTCTCCCTTTTTTCCTGCGCTATGCAAAGGGAAGGAGGTTCACAAGCCAGTTCTAATCCTGGTATGACTAATAATGGGAATTCCCCCGGTAGCAATTTTTGATGGGGCTAAAAATCCGGGCTTAAGAAGTTAAAGAATTGGTATTTCTCATGCATGGCTGTTTGTTTGGAGATCTCTTCCCAAAGCGTGGCCTGGTGACTGCAGTTACAGTGACTTAAGCTCTACAAGAAACAGGTAAATTGTAGCATGTTGTTTACTTGCCTTGCCCACAAATAGAAGCACTTCTCTAACTCCCAAATGTGACTAATGTTCTTCCTGATTATCCAAGCAAGTAACTGTTCTATTTGGCTGTTTCTTCTTTTTTTCTGAACCTTAGCTTGGGGAAAAAAAAAAAAACCAAAACACCAAAAAAACCCAACTCTATGGTTTTATAATCTTAAAGAGAAAATATCTTTGGCAAGAAAACAATGTCTTTACAGCCTCATCCAGACTTCTTACTTGTTTAATTAGTCTTGCTTTAAAAAAAAAAAAGGTTATAGTACAATTTTTATCCCATGTGCTCATTCGCAAAAAGCCTCGGAGCTGCTAGCCTAGTCGTTGGTAGTAGTTTACAAGGCAGTGCCAATCTGGAGGGCTTAAGCGTTCCCTGAAAACGTCGTTTGATGTTTGGGTAAAAGCATAGACCATGGGGTACAAACATCCCCCTCTGCACACGTTTGCTGAATCGGGGGGCACTGAGCGAATTTCGGGTTTGGAGCAGACCTAGCGCCATTTACAATCCCGCAAACCAATGTGTTGCTTTTGTTTCCCAGCTGCCACGTCTGAACGCCGCTTGCAAAAGGTGACGATCCACCCGCACCTTCCCCGTCCCTTGTCGCTCCCGGCTGCCCCCCGCCTCCCGCCGGGACCCTCCCGCCGCCGCCGCCGCGCAGCCGGGAGCGGAGCGCTGCCTCAGCCGCTTCATTCCCTATATGATGGGTATGGGGAATATATATATATATAAAAACTCCCGGATTTTCAGCTGAATGATCGGGTCTGCCTTCTGCCCGGGCGTGGAAAAAAAAAAAAAACCTCCCGGGAAGACGGATCCCTTCCGCCGTACCGAACGGGCCATCCCGCCTCCTTTTCTCTCCCGTGCAAATGAATTTCGGTGCCCCTAAAATTCCCTATCCGAGAACCGGTGCGGGCTCTTGGCAGACTGAAGGGGCCGGGGTGAGGTCTGAGCGGGGACGCCGGTCCCCGAGGCGAGGCGGGAGCTGGGGCCGTTGCAGGAATGTTGCGGGAATGTTGCGGGGCCGGAGGATGCTGCAGCGGCGCGGCAGGCTCAGCCACCGGGCTTCTGCCTGGATGGGGGAAAAAAAAACAAACCCAAACCCCGCAGGTCGGGGTTTTTTCCGGAGGCTGAGGCTCCGAATAGGTTTTTCTACAGCTGCAGGTGCAGATCTGGTACTTCTTTCTCACGGAGCCTGACGCGAGGGTGTCGGGCGTGTCCGTGTACGAGCGGTTGTGAACTCGGGCGGCTGCTTCGGGAACGCGCTTCCCCGCCTGTCCGCAGCCCGGGTTTCTAGGAGACGGGCACGGTAACAGGTAAAACGGGCAACTGCAGCTTAGGATGGTATCGAATCAGGCCAGCTGAATTAATTACATCCTCCTGGTCCCATAAGAAGACTCTAATTCAAGAGCTGCCTGACTAAAGACAGCGAGAGTGGGGCCCTATTGTTCTAGGAATGAGTTGAAAGACATTTATTTTTTCCTTTACAGGAAATTTTCGAGGGGAGGGGGAAGAGACTGAATGTTCCCTATACTTTCTTCAATATCTTTTTTTATTTGTGGTTTTGTTTTCTGAGGTTGCGTTTGTGGAGGAAAAAGTGAAATAAAATAAAAAAAAATCATTCTTCACTTATAAAAATGATTTTTAATGTCCACAAACAGAACCCCCTTAGTAAAAGCCAGTTCTTAGAAAAACAAAACAACAAAAAAAACCACCCCATAATCAAAGCCCAAGCAAAACTATTTTAAATCAAAAAAATAGCCTTTCAGTTTATTGAGTTTTGTTGGGGGGGAAGAGAAAAAAAAGAAAAAAAAAGAAAATTTCAACCAATTTTCATGGTAGTTGAAAAGCTAATTCTCATTTGGAAAAAATGTTTTTATGGGAAAAATTCAAGCAGTTCTAGTTCAAATCTCAGAGATCTGTATGTGGGTGGATTCCCCGAGCCACGTGGAGCTCATTACAAGATCAGACGCTCCGTTTGTAACTTAATTAAGTGAGTGAATATGTTATTTAGACAAGTGCATTGTCAGAAATAAGCTGGAGGTGGTAACACGTAGTCGTGATGCTCTAGGACTGTTAGGAAAACCGAGGGAGGTGCCAGTCGGCATTGCTGAAGCAGGCCGAGCTGCGGCTGTTGAACTGTTTGGTCCATTTTGGGCTCTATTCGGGCGTCCCGGCTAGGCGCAGTGCCGAGGGCCGGGCTGCGGGAGTCCCTGGGAGTCCGGCGCGGCTCTGCTTCGCCTCTGAAACCCGCGGAGCCTGCGCTGGGCAGCGCGCTGTGCGCGGTGGCGGGTTCGGGGAGAACAGTATTTACTTTGGAAGGGCGAGGAGCTTTTGTCAAAAATACTTATTGTTGCTGTCAGCCTGAAATACCTTTTGCGAGTGGAAAACAGAGATGTCTCCATGAAGTCTATGATGATAAACTCCGGGCAGCTGCCCCAATGGCCTGAGAGCACATCCTCAGGAAGCCTTGATGTCTTATCTCCTGCAGAGCACGAGAATTTTTTTTTTTTTAAAAAAAGCCAACAAACTATCTCGGTTTTATTGCCAATTAACAGCATGGAGCCGGACAGGGAGCGCACATTCTCCAGCGGGAGGTGCAGCGGCCCTGCCCGGTGGCGGGGCGATGCTGCGGGCAGCGGCCGGGGGAAGCCAGGGCCCCCCGAGGGCCAGGCCCCCCGGACCCCCCGGGACCCGAGTCCCCGGAGCCCCCCGGGCCGGCTGCCGGCTCTCCCCGGCGTCCCCGCTCTCCCCCGCCGCCCGTAGCTCTCCTCTCCCGGGCAGGGAGCTCCTTGCCCAGCCTCCTCGGCCGGGAGCCCGGGCTGCTCACGGGGGAGAACGTCGGGTTCCAAACCTGCCCCCCCGAGATTGGGAGCGGGCCGGGGCCGGGGCCGGGACCAGGACCGGGAGATGCGGCCCCTTCCCCTGTCCCCAAAAGCCGGGCATCCTCTTGGTGAATGCCGGAGGGTGCCACGGGCACGGTGGGGAGATGGGTCTGTTATTGGGGGTTAGGGATGCGGTCCAGAATGTGCCCCTGAAAGGAAGAGGAAGTATTCTCCTAAAGAGGGAATAAATAGCTAAAAATATTAGCTATTAATAGCTCCTTACCTCCAAAAATAAAATCCCTTAGTGATACCAAAATAAGAAAGCAAAGGAAAGTCGGAGATATTTGGCCTTCCTTTGAAAAAGGAAGCTAAAAATAACTATATATATATATAAAAATCTCTCGTTTCTAGGGAAAGTCTCTGCCCCCGCATCCAGCTTGCACCGTTATATAAGACTGGAACGGCATTCCCTTCTCCTCCGCGGCCGCTCACGACGCGCTGGGAGCCGCGGCCAGATGGAGAAAGGTTCCGTCAGGAAAGTTTAACTCAGCGGGGAAGCTGCAGCCAGTGGAGGACACGATTCTCTCGCTGAACTCTCCAAAAGCCTTGGAAATCTTACAGTTGTGTCATATGCTGGTTTGGGGAATGCTAGCAGTCCGGAGGCAGCCGCCAGCTCTCTTTCACTTCTTTATTTATTTTTTTATTTTTTTTTTTATTATTATTTTTTTCGCTTTGCACTGAGTTTAATTTGGGTAGCAGGATTCAGCATTTTTAAGTTGGAAAAAACTTAGTGGAAGAAGATATTTTAGGAAAACCCTGTCATGTGAACTAGCGGGAGCCGATCAAACTGAGCTATTAAAAGAAAGACATTGTATTTTTAACCGGCCCAGACGAGGGAAGCCAACCTGTGTGCCATAACCGCTGAGCTGTGACTGCTCCCCCGATTATAGCTCAGCGTGGGAGGAGGAGAAGGTTTCCGTCGGGGTCGCCCATTCTCCACTCGCTCTGGGATACCCTTTGGCAGGGCCCGGTGCCCCCGGCCCCCCCCAGGTTGTGTGTGTGTGTGTGTGTATGTGTGTGTGTGTGTGTCCCTGCACCCGACTGCTGCCTCTGCTCGCCCTCAGCCCCCTCCAGCTCGCCCCTTCCCAGCTCTGCTTTAGTGCTCCCCCTTCCCCAGCTCCTCTCTTCTGCATTTCCCAGTGCAATCACACCAAGGGGTGCTGGGGTGACCAGTTAGTGCCACAGTGAGGAGTGTAGGGGTGCAAGCTGGGGGAAATTAATAATTTCTCCGGACTATTAATTAACAATTGCTTTGCTCTCTACGCAAAGCAGCAACCTCGGTTTCCACCTAATGGTTCGAAATAGGAATCAGGTGGTTCCGACTTTACTTCACCTGGTGAGAACAGGGGGTCCAATCAAGCACGCCAATTAGCTTAAGGGTGCCACCTCTGCACAGGAGCCGGGGCCGCAGGGTGGGCTCTCTCCCTCTCGCCTGGGGCCGGGGGTTTTTGCAGGCCCTCGCTCGTAAACTTCGCGGCTCCAAAGCGCCCCGTTGAGCGGGCAGTTAGAGGGCAGAGCCCCCGGGCCGAGCTTAGGTGTCAGGCGCAGCTTTTCGGTCCTCCTCTGCCAGCCCTGAGCGCCTGGGGCTCGGGCAGGAAAACCTCTGCGAGGAGGGCAGCGGTGGTCACCGACGGCACCGCTGCTGGGAGAGCCGAGGGGTGTCCCGGTGCTCGGCCTCTGCGGGGACGGGGGGNAAAGCTAGGAAAGTGAGGTGCGCTGAGTTTCCCTGGCCTGCCTGCAGTTGCTAGCCTGCAGGACAACAAACCCGAGAAGCAGAAAGTTTGATTGCGATACCTCCTTCAAGTCGATTTTGGGACTCGGCGAGTGAAAAATGGAAACGCCGGGCGGGTGCCAGCCAGCCCTCCGCGCCGCCGCGGGCCAAGTCCCTCCGCGGTGAGTCACTGCCCGCCGCTGCCCCGGCTCGGAACCCGCACCGCGGCGTCGGCGNTACCAGCTCCTGACTTTTTGCGCTAGCAGCTCCAATTTGCAGAAGTTGCTTTCTTCCACCAGAGCGGAAGTGGAGAAAGTGTCTTTGGAGAATTCTGAAGCACAGATCCAAAGGGGGGGAAAAAAAAAAAAAAATCTATGGAAGTTCAGCTGCGTGGAGATCCTGAGCCCAGCGCGGTATCAAGAGACGGATGCTCGTTAACACACTAGTGAAAACTATACGTTGTAAGACAGCACACGGTTCATGACATCCTCGACTTTATTTTCCTGTTTTCTTTTGCTTTATTTTCCTGTTTACGCATAGCATGTGTAAACACACACGGGTTGTCTTGGTTTCGGAGGCTTCCTTGGCTATTTCTTTCTTGCTAAGCTCCACGTGTATCAATGGAAATCCATGGGGTTGCTCCTCTCTCTTCTAAATCGATCTAAAAATAGAAACAGAGAGAGGTCTGTGAAATGCCACTAACAAATTAACCGTGGGGGTTTTTTTATTTTTATTTTTACTTTTCGTCTTCTGTATGAAGAATTGAGCCAGTGGTAATTAGAAGCCAAAACCTGTGCCAGTAACAAGATGGGTATTAATAGGGTGCTGGCGAATTTAAAAGACATAAATATAAGCTGGGGACTTGAGTTTTCTGAATGATTTATTCAAAGGTAAAAGCAGCAGCAGTCCGAGCTTGTCTCTGCTGGGAAGAAGGAAAACTTCTGCACAGAAGCCCCGTTGCTTTGAAAGGCTTTGCAGTGCCTGCAAGTTTTGTTTAAAAAGCACACACTGGGATTTTTAACATCATCCATATTTCTTTCTTTCTCGCTCTCTAACTTTCTGCTCAACAATTAAGTGCTTGTGCTGCAGACTGAGAAAGCCGCAGAGCTGCCTTGGCCCGGAGCTGGGAGACGTCATGGATTCCTGAGTGTGAAGTTTGCAGGAAAGCCCTCAGTTTGGGAGATGGAGGCGATCCAGGGGTTTCCATGGCACTGGGATAAACAGGAGGAAACAGTGAGGGAATCCCGTTATTTTACAGCATTCAAAGACTATAAACACTCGGAGCAGGGAAGGAAGTGGCCTTTCCCTCTCTAGTAACCCTCATCTCAGAGCAGAGAACTGACTTCACTTCAGGAACAAGCTCAGCCCAGTTCGGATCCCTCTTTGCACCTCCAAACGCTTACGGAGGAGGCGAGCAAGAGGGGTTCCCTCTGTCCGGGCGGCATTGGTTGAACATGGTTTAAAGAAGATTTTTTTTTCTTCTTCTTCTTCTTCCCCCCTCCCCCCTTTTTTCTGATATTGATTTTTTTTCCCTTT
>VYXH01006725.1:284297-298383 GCA_013397275.1 Burhinus bistriatus | reverse complement strand
GAGCCCGACCCGCAGGAGGGGGGGCCCGGGCATGGCCCCGGCCCCGGCCCGGCCCGGGAGGGCAGCCCGCAGGAGGAGTTTGACTTCTCCATCCTCTTCGACTACGACTACCTGAAGCCGATCGAAGGTTGGTGAGGAGCCGCCGCCGCAGGAGGAGCCGGTGCCGCGCCCCGACGGGGCGGCCGGGCCGCCTCTGCCGGACCCAGCGGCTCCGGGCCGGGCGCTGGTCTGCGCCCTCCGGCAGCCCCTCGGAGGGCGGTGGAGACCCGGGGTGCTACCAGGCACCTGCTCTGGCCGGGGCCAGCCCCGTCGGGGGCCCTCGGTGGGTCTGCAGCCGGGCATGTGCCCCGCTCCGGCTGCCCGGGGCCGGCGTGGCGGTGGATGCCGAGCGGGGCGCTGCTGGACGGGCTGTGCTCGGGGCTGGGCTTTGCGGGCTTTGCGGTGCTGCTTTAGCCTGCAGGCGCTTGCGAGTGGTCACTGGCACTGACGGCAGGTGGCTGGGTCCCCATCTGGTGATCGAGTGTCTGAAAGCGGCCATGGGACCTGCCTGTTACTTACAAGGCTGTGCAGGCGGGTATGGGAGCGCAGCTGCGAAAGACGAAGCAGAAGAGCTCAGGTGGCTTGGTCTCCTTGTGACTGTGGTCATCATGGTAAAGGGTGTTCTGGAAACTCAAAAAGGCAGCTTGAGCACTCAAGTCTTGGAGCCCCAAGAAGTTAGTTACCTGCGATGGGTGGCAGAGCACTGGAGCAGGCTGCCCGGAGAGGTGGTGGAGTCTCCGACTCTGGAGACAGTCAGAACCCACCTGGACACCACCCTGTGCAACCTGCTCCAGGTGACCCTGCTCTGGCAGGGGGGTTGGACTAGATGATCTCCAGAGGTGCCTTCCAACCCCTGTGATTCTGTGATGAGTCTGACCATCCTGCTTGGATGGCAAGGAGCTGGGGAGATCTAGTTTCCAGTTTGAGTCCAAACACCATAAGCTTAAGTTAAAATAAAAAAAAAAAAGGAAGACTTGCAGACTGTTCTACTTTTCTGAGTTTATGCAAGTCTGTGATACTAAAAGCACTGTGACAAGTGTTCTCTGACTTTCTAAATGAGAATTCTGTTGATAGTACTAAAACCCGATACTTCCTAGCCCGTAAAATACAGATTTGTGTAAACCAGACAAAGCCAAAAGAGACAGGACCCTGAGGAAACAATTGCTGGGATGTTGTTTCTAAGATATATTCGTTTTGATTCTGCACAGTTGAGAGGTGGCATTTCTCTAGGGCGTTTGAACAGAGATGTTGTGTTCCTAGGGGACAGTGCAGGAGGAGACCTGTTAGGCCTGAATCATGGTATCGTTAGTGAAGTGGAGAGTTGTTACTGAGTTTTATTCTTTGTATACTTGTTTAAATATACAGATGTGTGCCAGGATCTGAGTGAGGATGGTTAATGTCATCACATGTAAAAAGCTGGATTTTCTTTCAAGGTTTAATGTAGATCAAACCATGCTAAAATAAATCCACGATGGGGAGAGGTCAGTGATTTTGATGAAAATACATTAAATCTCAGTGAAAGCTTTAGATGCTGGGTTTTTTCACATCTTCATAGTAGAGAGCACTGCTGTGAAGCCTTAAGTGGGAAGTTCCACAGAATATAATAGTACGTAGGTGGGGGGTAGACAGTTTAATCTTCAAACCACAAAAATGCAGAGCAGTGTATGCTTGTAGTAGAAGTAACATCCTTCTCGAGCCTGCTTTCTCCACATTTCAATGACTGGAAACTATAATTAGTAGTAATTTTGTTTGTTCCAAAGATGGAAATCATTAGCATAAAAAAAAGATCACAACCATATATACTAGCATTGTAATCTGGAGAACATTCTCCCTTGCTTTGAAAAGGCACCAGCTAGAGTCTGTAAGCAATCCAGCATACATCCGTGACCTTTAATGTACAAAAGATTAAAGCATGTTTACACGAGGACAGAAAATGTTCAAATTTTGAGAAAGGGCTTTATCCTCATGCCGGTGGTAAATGATGCTCGTTGTTCATGTGTGATTCTGGCCTCGCCTGAACTGCAGTCAGGAAAACAAGTCCTTTTCAGTGGAGGATTCAAAATGGAACCAAAACCATAGGAGTGTCTGTGGATCCCAGCACTTCAGTCTGGTTCCTACATTCAAAGCGCATTTGAAAGAGGCTCTGGTTTCCTCAGAGTCTGGCGTGCTCCACCCACCGCTCACGACAAGTCCTATAATAATAAATCTCTGTAAACGTGCTAAAAGTGATTTTTAATTTTTTTTTTTTTTGGGGGGGTGGGGAAATGTAAATTTGGGGCTCTAGGAATAGATTGGGATAAAAGTTTGTTTCTGATACACAATTTTTGAAAAGGTTGGGATTTGACAGTATCCACCTAAGCTTGTGTTTTAAAAGTAGGATCTATATCACAACTTGTTGCCATGGAAATGCCAGAAATAACCTTACTGAAAGCAGTTGGCATTCAGGAGTGCTTATATGTGCCTGAGACAACAGGAACATGGACTGCTATAAAAGCAACAGGGGAAAAAAGGGTAAATAAAAATCCTACAGTCAATATTATTAATATTAGATATTCCTCTTTAAGCCAACTGTTTCTAAAAGCAGTGCTGTACAAAGTGCCATTTTCCATGTGCCTTTTACCCTTACTTGCCAGACTTCAGTTAGGTATCTTCTGCCCAGCATTTGCAGACCAGAAACATCTGCCTTCAGCCCAGTGAACTCCGAGTCGTGGCCGGGTGGACAGGCTTTGGGAAGTTTGGGCAAAGCCGGTGTCCTGCGGTGTTAGGTTGAAATTGTGATTTCGCTCGGGCGTTGAAGAAGTTTTCTGTCTCTTTTTTAAAAAAATGTGTTAGATGCATTCTCTTGAGAGATACGTGTGGAGGCATTGCTAGTGGTATCCCAAGTTTTAGCTTATTTCACACTTGAAAGCTGCTGAATGTCCGTGTTTCTCAGTGGAGAAGAGTGACAGAAAGTCCGTGAGCATTTGAACTAGCTCATACAAATGGAACTCCCAGACAAGTAAGCCTGGTAACTGCTTTGTGTGTTACTCCATAATACCCGTTGTTGGCCACTGTGAGAGATGAAATACTGAAAAGCCAGACAACTGCTCTGCTTCAGCAGCTCACTTCGTGTGTTTTTGTTCTGTGTTCACTGCGTGGTGATCCACTGATTGGTAAAGCTGCCACATAATTTTTAATATTTGAGGTTATCCCTTCTGAGAACTAATCCTCTGAGGGGTGTTTTGAAACTTAAAATCCAAACAAAGCCCATATTTAAATAAGATTCCAGGCAAAATCCTGCCCTAAGACAGCAGGTGAGAATGCAAATGGGAAAGAGTATTTTCTGATAGGCTCCAGCCTTTGCTGTAGCTCAGCAGACTCTTACACTGCATGTGGTGATACGAATCTACAAGGTCTATGTATGTATAATATAGAGCGGGGAAGCAGGGAGCATCTGTAAATATTAATATTCCTCTAAATGCTTGTTTGTATGTAGACGGGCTCCCAGGGACATTGGCATGTCTTGTAGGTGTCCAGCCCTGCATAATTTGCCTTGTTCCTTCTTTTTCTCCCCAATACAAAAAAAACAAAAAGCTTGCAGCTCGGTCCTGGTGAGGGGCTCAGTAACACAGGAGGCAGTGTTCAGCGGCAGCCCTGCCGTAAAGAGACAAATATGCACATGTAACAGAGATACCAGATTTCACTCAGGAAACCAACTTTCACTTTGAGCTTCCAAGCAGCTAGTGTAAATAACAGGCGACGCGGCTTTTGAAAAATGCAAAAAAGCTCTAGAGTGGCCCCTTCAAATTACAATAAGCAAATTAATTAAAATAAATCTGGACTCTTTTACTTACACAAGTAAGTAACTCAATTTAAATCCCAGGGCAGCAAACGGATGTGAGGTCAAACCCAAACTTCTCCCCCTGCCCTCCCTTGGCTCCCTTGTCCCACACGCAGCTATCTTTAGCTTTTCCTAGATGATAGTTTGTATAAACCCGTCATGGAATGCAGTTGCTGGGGTGATCTGTTATTCCCTAATTTCATGCTAATTGGCAAGGTCACATTTGGCTGACTGAATGGCTTTGAAGTTACCGCCTTGTTTAAAAAACAGCGGAGGGTGGGCTCTTGCAAAGCCATGTGTGCGCACACTGGTGTGCATCCCATCCCATCCCATCCCGCTTGGGAGATTGCTGGAGCCCAGCAGGATGCCGTGTGGGTCTTCCTCAGAGGTGTGTGAAAAGGAGTTTTTTTTTGTTTTTTTTTTTTAAAATCAAGGGTTAAGTCCTTTGAAGCTGAAATCCCTTGATCTTTTTCACCTGCATTTTAGCTCTTCTGGCTAATCAGTACTAATGGCAGTCCTGAAGGTACCCACCTGGGGAGGTTGCCCACCCACCAGCTGGAGCTGCCTGCAGCAGGCGTGAGTCTGTCTATAGGAGCTGGTTTGCTGTCTGTGTACGGTATGGTAGTGCGCAGAGCCTGGCTTCCATCCCCTGTCGCGGGAAGAGGAGAGAAGGTCTTGTGATCTAGAAATTGGGTAAAGGCTATGGGAAAAAGGGGGGAGCAAGAGCTGACAGCTTGGAGGCAGTTTGGATGGGATCCTCGGGGGCTTGGAGGTAGGACTTCCCTCGTCAGAAGACTGGGGTGACAGAGGGGAGTCATCAAGTCAGTTTGCTGACAGTAAAGCTGACTTGGAAACCTGAGGAGGTGCCCGTGTTGCCCGGGTGTGAAGCTCACTTTCTTTTAACCCCCGTTTCAAACAAGAAGGATCTTTTGGTACTGAATCAGAGGATGATTCAGCTGGGAAACCTCAGGCTGGGAAATGCCCGAGGTGGGGAAGCACTGTAACTGCCCATGCAGAGGGGTGTCAGAGGAGCTGTGCTGAAGCTCCGAGATGTCCGTCAGAAGAGCAGTGGAGAGGCCAGGCCGTTGTCGGAGGATTTCAGTCTGTGTTGTGGGATGCAATATTCAGGGACAGACGAACCCTTGAAGGTGGCACAACCTAGGGTGCAAAGCTGTACCTCTGGGGCTTTCACACAAAGGTTTCAAAGCTGCTTCAGTTCTTGAAAAACACCTTTGCTAGGCTGATCGGTCACATAATTATTCTCTTGTAAGGGGGTGCGATGGCCTCTCACCTCCCTGGGGAGCCCAGCTGGTGGGTGGCAGGGCTGCTCCCTGCCATCTCCAGCGTGGCAGCAGGCCAGCAGTGTGAGGTTTGCTGTCCTCAGCTCCTGCCACCCTAACCACGCTCAGCTCGGGGAGAAGCACGGCTGTCGCTGGGGCCATCTGCCTGGAGCCGTTCCAGTGCCCAGGGCTGCTCCGTGTTCCCGCTGGTGTCTGCACATGCAGAGAGAAAGCAGCCGGGGACCGACCTGTCCCCGTCCCCTCTCCTCAAAGGCAGGAGCTTGACATTGTTTACAAAACCGAACACCCGGGGAAGCTGGGACGTTGGCTCGGGTCTGCCCCTTCCTCCAGCGGATTCCAAACCCCAGCCTGCCTTAGCCAAGTTGGCCGGAGCCGGGAAGCCAGTCCCCTCCTACTGAAGCAAAAAGCAGAATTTCTCCTCATTTCGAAGGAAGAGCCGTTTATTTCTGGCGAGCAGCGCTTGCTGCTTCACCCAACCGCCCCTTCTCCCTCCCCGGGTGAGGTCAGAGCCTTGCGTTGTAGCATCACCGGCATTTCCATGGTGACAGACCCTGATGTCGCAGGCGTGGGCAGTAGCACCCTGGGACACTGAATTCCTTGTACCTCTGAAGTTATGCAGGGCTGGGACTTGGTTGAGAGATCTCCTCAGACCCCCCAAGCCCCACGTCCTGACGAAGCCGATGAGTCGGGGCCGGCAGCCTCAGCCTCTGGGCATCTCTGCTCCCCGGGCGCTCTTCAAACCAGCCGAAGTTTTCTTGTCTGCAGTCTTGCCCACGTTCCAGTGCCGCTGCCTGCTTTATTGATAATTTGCCATGCCGGGGGAGGGGGGGGAACTAAATATTTTTGCTCCAGAGAAGGCTGTGGGTGTTGTCTGCTTGGCACAGGGCGCCTGCCTCCCTCCCTCGCTGCCTGCGAGCGCCGGGTGAGCAATTCCCGGTTCGCAGGGCCGGTAGAGCACGGCAGAGGAGTGCTCTGCCGGAGCGCCGTGTGAAGGCAAGGGCATGTTGCAGCTTGTCGTTGTGCGTAAACGTTGTTATTAATATCCGTAACATGGATCCTCCTGGAGGGCGAATACCGAGGATGAATGTGCTCAGTTAAACACAGTGTTTCAGGAGAAAAAAAAAAAAAAAACAACAACTCGGTTATCCCGAATTTTTAATGGACAGAATGTGTGGGATGAACATGCTCATTTAAACACAGTATTTCAGGGAAAAAAGAAGAAAACTTGGTTATCCCCAATTTTGAATGGGCAGAAAGCGTGTGTGTGGGATGAACATGCTCATTTAAACACCATATTTCAGGGAAAAAAGAAGAAAACTTGGTTATCCCCAATTTTGAATGGGCAGAAAGTGTGTGTGGGGGTGTGTCTGTTCCTGACAAGACTTTAAAAATTACACATGCACGTACAAATAGGTCTTTGCTTTCCCCATACCCCTCGACACTAATCCACACACGCCAGCTTCGCTGCTCGACGTGTGTTGTGAGGAGTTGTAGTTTTTTACCTGTTGTCTGTGTATCTGGCACAGATAATGCGGTTGAACAAGTGCGGTGCGGGCAGCTCTCGTGTGTCGCACGGGGAGCTGAAACGGTCGCCTGTTCCTTGATGTGAAACTGTTGAGCCTGGAGAGTTTTTTTGCGATTACTGGTCACTGTTCGAGTCCTGCCGCAAGCCCTGGCGTCAAGCCTCGCTCCGCTTGGTGCTGATTTTGCTCCCTTGCATCAGCTTAAATCAGAGTGATTCTTCCGACAGCGGTGGGAGGGATGTTTTGTGTGGCTGCGGAGGGGTGTGTTGCTCTGCTGAGTCCAAAGGAGGGATGAGTTTTATTCAAAGTGAATCATAGCATCAATATCTAGGCTCGATGCGTCAGAGTTTGAGTGATGTGAATGACGCGCTATTTCTGTGAGTGCCAAGCTCTGATATCCGAGATCAACGATGCTAAAAATATGTTCGGCTCAAAATTCAGTTACTCGTTGCTGTTTTCCCCATCCTCAACGCAGCTGTGTGCTGGGATTAAAAGCCAGAGGGAACCTTAAGGAATCTGCAAGCTGGACTCCCCCGGTCGTCTCCCATCCTGTCACAGAGACGTTCTGTGTGTTGGTTTGTTTGGTCGGCTGTCGGGTTTTCCCACTAAACACGAAGGCCCAGCAGTTCCTGCTGCATTTTTTCTTTTCGTGGAGTTTTCTCCAGGTTTTGCAAAACATTGAGCACAAAAAGGAGTAGTCAAAATTCAGGGGAGGATTTTGCTTTAAGGAAAAAAAAAATATCTTTTTTTTTTAAGATTTGCTTAAACTAAGAAGTGTTTAAAACGGAAAAGGAATGGAACCACTGTGAAATTAAACCACAGTCTACCTGTGTGTGAAAGTTTTACTACTGTCTTTTTGCAGAAAGCACAGTCAGCTCCTACCTGGCTTTATGTACAATGTTATTTGCTCATGGGAAATGCTGCTTCATGTAGTGTAGGAGTTAGCGCAAATGCTGGAACAGTTATTTAAATATTTAAATGAAACCCTCTTCACCTAGAACACATACCGATCTGCGCCCAGAGGTGAGCAGATAGTGCGAATTGATCTCAAATTGTGGAGCTGTTTCAGTTGTTTTCTGCTGGATACATGGAAATCTTTAAAAACATATAAAAATCTTGATAGTATTTTGCATGCTTTTGCGTGAAGACAAATATTATTCATCTCCCAGGCTGGGGAAACTACAGGAGCTGATGTGCATCAAGGGGTCTGTCCCCGGGATACCTGGCATAACTCTGCTCTCTTGGATGCCCCTGGCATTAAGCACCCGGTGGGGTGCTGGGACGAGATCAGAACTGGGCTCAGGGATGCTGGTGGGAATTCTGTATTGCCTAGAAGCATCCCTGTACTCTGCAACCTGGGAATAGTTTGCAAGATGGAGAATCTCTGAAAACTGAGGATTTTTTTGCACCAGGAGAGAGGGTTGCACTGAACACTTCCCTGTTACTGTGTATTTTATAATCCCTCTCTGGCCAAAACATTCCTTGAGCTGAAATGGGAAAGTGATTGCCTGTAACCACGGGGCTGGATCCTTTCTCTCTCTCTTTTCTAACAAATACTTGTGAATGTGTTTTCTGATCATCTGGTGCTTTCTCATGTGAAACCTGTCACCAAAACTTGTTGACGTGATACGGAGCCAAACAAATCAGCACACAGAACTGACTTACCAATTTAAGAGCTTGAGCTCAGCTTTGGTTTCATGAAGCCTTTTCTGGCTGGACTTTGCTGTGGAAGAAAGGTTTTTCTCCCTTCACCAAAAGCTGTTCCTCAACCTTTTGGTCTTACGTAGACCTATTTGGAAGTGGTTTTGTTATGTGATGGTCTCAGTCCAGCTCCTAGTTGACAAAAGTTGATCAAAGTCACAGCACCCCAATTGGCACTAAGGGGTATATTTGGCAGAAAGGGTAGGAAGACCAGCACGGAAATGGGCAGAGAGGCTGACGTGGCACCAACCCTTCCAGGTGATCCCTCTAGCTCAGGGCTCGGGTAGAGGGAGCCTGGCCGGGCCATGTGGAGGTGTTTGCAGTGCTTTTGTCCATGCTGCATCTGCTCTGAGCACTTGAGCTTCCCTGGCTGTTAATCCAGTACTTCTCACCAGCATTAACTGCAGTTAAAAAGAATTAAACAAATATTTGCCTACTATCAGATCACAACCAGTTTATAAATATGCATTTTTTTTAATCCATGATTGCTCAGCTTCTGTAATAATATTTATAGTCTTAAAGAGACCCTTCTTTTTCCAGAAGAACCGACTCCACATAAAACCAACAGCCCACCCTCTGGAGTTACATACGCTCATGATGTCTTGGACTGTGGCCTCAAGCCATGCCCCCTGCCTTTTTCTAACCTTTCTGCAGATCCCATGGGCAGATATGGACAGCCAGATAGCATAGGGACAACACCTACACACCCTGCCAACGCTGCAGGGGCCTCTGCTCCGAGCCCTAGGATTGAAATTACTCCATATCATGAACTGATTCATTCAGGGGGTCCCTTCCGCAGCAGAGACACAGATGTTCTTTTGATAGAACATCAGTCAAACTCAGCTACCACTAGCCCAAGGGTTACCCTGCCTGTCCCTGGCTTTGAGGGCTACAGAGAACCACTGTGTTTGAGCCCAGCTAGTAGCGGCTCCTCTGCAAGTTTCATTTCAGAGACAAATGTATCTCCTTGCACATCACCATGTGTTTCACCAAATAATGGTCCTAGTGATGACCTTTGTCCACAGTTTCAAAACATCCATACTCATTATTCTCCTAGAACCTCTCCAATAATGTCACCACGAACAAGCATCACGGAGGAAACCTGCTTGGGACGACATTCACCATCACCCTGTCCCAACTCAAGGTCTTCATCACCAGGTGCAAAACGGAGGTACTCTTGCACTGAGCTCTACAGTACTCAGCTGCCTTCCACTTCTCCACGACAGTCAAGGACCCCCTCTCCACAATCTTCTCCTCGCATCCCCTTGAGAGAAGACAACTCTTCAGTTACTTACACGCAGTTGCCCAGCGCTTCTCTTTCCATGGATGCTATGAACAGCCTTCCTACAGATCCTTCCTGTGGTGTTCCCACGAAAATCTGGAAAACCAGCCCTGATCCTTCATCAATGCCTTCCCACAAAAACAGCATTCCATGTCACGTCTTTCAGACTGTTGACTTCCACGGGCCTTGTGAGCAGGAGGACAGGAGAAACTCAGCCCCAGAATCAATTTTATTGGTACCTCCATCCTGGACAAAGCAACTGGTGCCTGCAATACCTATCTGCAGGTATGTAATGCTTCTTCTGGTTGTGTATTTTCTCATGGCGCGATGCCCTCTGTCATGCATCATGATCCCTAGTGGTGTTTCCTTGGGCAGGTGCTGCTGCAGACCAGAGCTAAGTGCTCAGGGGCAGCACTCGTTAATGGGAGCCCAATCCATTATGATTCCGAGGGGTGAAAAAGTCTGGCTTTGGAAGAAACATCATCAAAGTGGTTCAGTGGTAGCACAGCATATGACAAATTCAGTTTTCCGAATTATTTGTCTAAAAAGCAGATTGCAAACAGCCTTTGACAAAGGCTAAACACTCTTGTTCCATCCTGCAGCTTTTAAAGAAAGTGGCTTGTTTGCTTTTCTAAGTTCAGGGAATGCCTTGCTTACAAATTGCCGTCAAGGATGAAAATACTTTAAATATTTCCTGATTCAAAATAGAGCACGTGGCTCCAAATCAGACTGAGCATTTGGTCAACCGCAAATGACTTATTGTTGGTTGTTAATTTGTTAATGGTCTTTTAACCGAAATCTCAGTCGTTGGCACTACCCTCATCAACGCCCTCCATTGTCTGGCGCTGGCGGCACGCAGGTCTGGACCCTGAGCGGTGCACATCTGCCAGGATGGAGGTTGCCAAATGTGTGACTCCACTTGCAGTCACCGCTGGCGCCCTGTCAGCCCTGCCATCCCGCTCGGCAGCAAGGTTGTCCCCACGCTGACGTTATCCCGTGCTGCTCCCGACCTGCTAAACACAAATTGTGAGTAGAAGAACACGGGCCCTGACTTTCCTTGGCTTGTTAGATTGGTCCTGGCAGCACTTTGTACTGACAAAATGAGAGGTGTTTAAAATCCAGTGCAAGCTCTAGTTGTACATTTCGATGTGTTAATTTCATGCGATAAACCCTTGTGTATTTTGATAACAGGAAAACTAGTATCAGGTAAGAATATTTAGCATTTTATTTGTGTGCATTTTAATATTTACGGAAATCATAAATATTGATTTGTGCAACTGGTAAGTAATGGTAGATGGAGCTAGTATTTCACAATATATGTTCTGTGATCAAAGTTTAAGACTCACAGCAAAAGCTAGATAAAAGAGAGGGATCTCTGAAAAAATATAACTGCTACAGATATTTCTACTTAAGAAACAGAAATATTCTCTCCTCTTCTGCAAGGAGATGGGCTGCCAGAAATTACTGTGTTCATCCTGAAGTTCAGTAAAGTTTGTAATCAAATGTGAGCAGGACAGCATATTCTCATTGATATGAATAGCAGACTCCTGCGTGTTTTGGTGAGAGCAGCCCTGGTGGGGCACTTGGAGGAAGAAGGGATCAGGGCTTTGAGAAATTAAGTGCTAAAGAGTTTCAGCTGGTGTGGTCTCTCTCTGCCCAGTTTGCCCGTCCAGTCGCTCCCGCCCCTCGAGTGGCCACTCTCCAGCCAGTCTGGCTCCTACGAGCTGCGGATCGAGGTACAGCCGAAGCCCCACCACCGGGCGCACTACGAGACGGAGGGAAGCCGAGGGGCTGTCAAGGCGCCGACCGGAGGCCACCCAGTCGTCCAGGTAAGGGACTGGAGAACAGCTCCGTAGAGGAAAAGTTGGGTGTGAGTTCATTTTTGAAAGTCTTGCTGGGGGCTGGTGCTGAAAGAGGGGAGTATGTGAACCTGGATGTGCTTGTAGATGTGCATAAAGTATCGGAAGATGAAGTTGTGGTGAAATCCTAGATGTTTGGAAAGTTGCTGTGGATTAGCTTGTGAAAGGTCAGAAACTTTGGCAAAACATTTGCTACTTTTTCTGGGCTGTGTGTTAAACCTCCTGTTACTCAGCTCTGTCATAAGATGTCCAGATGTCCTGAATTCCAGCTGAGCCCATCTTATCTTGAGAACAGACTCTTCTGTGTAAACTAGGGCTTTTTGTGAGGTTCAAAATGTACAAACATCAAGCCTGGCTTTCAAACTCAGTGTAACTCAGTGACCTACCAAACTGAGATTTAAAATAACTAGCAGATCGCATTAGATCCGCAGTACCGTGTCCTCCTGCCCGCAGTGAGTGAGGGTTTTGCAGCCATGCTCTCCCAGGTTCCTGCAGAGCAAGTCCACGTGGCAGAGTTGCTACCCGTGTTTCTGGCTGTATCTAACCTCAGCTCCTCTCCTGGCCAAACTGTACATGACCCCTACACGTTCACTTGAGGTTTAAAGAAAGGCAAAGCAACCTTCATTGACCTCGATGGGAGTTGGGTTAGGAAGGTGTGGATGTGGAACTGGAGTTTGCCCGGAGTTAACAGCTGCCTTTTGCTAGAAATATCTTTCATGCATTCGCTTTCTCCTTAGCAATTTTACTCTTGTTTTTTCTGTCCTCTGGTTTCATGGTAGAACTTCTAATTTTAAGCCCGTTTAAGTTTTAGGTCAGAGAATTTCACCCGTGTGTAATTCAAGCACTCAGTACATCCATTTCAATCGAGTGCCTGGTTTATATGTAACTTGCTGACGCCGTGTCCCACCTTGCATGCAGTTCTGGTCATCGTCTGGGGTAACGCTGCCGCCTTTTTGTCCTGGGTGTACACCACCACGGGGAAACCTGTACTAGCTGTAGTAGCTGTGTGATAAGGAGACAACAGGGCAAGATAATTCCATAGCAGTGGGGATGACTTCAAGAAAAAATTCGGTCTCTATAAAGCTGTAAATACAGAGAGGACACATTTATCTGCTTTGTAATGCTATAGAGAAAGAGTGAATGAGTTTAGGCTGGAGGTCCCTTGTGATTTGGGCCGATGTCACTACAGAAACATAATTTTTTATCTCTTTATATCGTTTATATTGCCCTAAAGAGTCCAGTTCTGGTCCTAGCTGCGCTTGTGAGAAGGGAAGTCACCCTGCTGAAACCAGTGAACCAGTGATCCAAGCTGACAGTGATTGAGGTCGCAAAATTTGGCCCTTTGCTGACCTGAGGGGTGGATGAGCTGAACCATTAATATGTTGTGGAGGGTGAGGGGCTTTTCCTTTACTTTTCAAAGGGTAGTGGAAAATAATGGCTGAGTTAGCTGCACTGGAGCCATTTGGGGCCACATCGCTCTTCTCACTCCTTTCCTCCCAGTTTCAGCCAGTGCCAGTCGGGAAGGAAAGCCAGGCGTTTGGTCGGGGTTGCAAGGTGTCAGGGCGATATTGCTGGTAATGAGGTATGGCAACTGCACAGGTCAGCCGCCGCTACAACTTCCACTAGGCAAAGTTGGGATGCATCCTACAGGTGTTCCTCTTACACTCAGGACTTGCTATGGCAAGCATGGACCAGGAAAATGTTGAAGTTTATGCTTAATTTTAAGCATGTGACCAATACCACTAATTGCACTGGGTTGGCTTGTGCTTGACTTTGAACACGTTAGATATTCCCTTGCAGGCTCAGCCCCTTTTAAAATCAAGCCATAAATTATTGAATCAATGAATTTGTTTACTTTGGTTGAGCTGGACTTACATGTATGGACTGGATATTTGAGTAAAGGGTGCAGGATAATAATAAATAGCAATCACATTTGACATACCCTTAATACATGCAATCTTTTTAGTTTATGAATCTGCCAAACTCATAGCCCGCTGTGGCGTGTTTGAAGCTACGTGGATGTATGAGCTATATGGTCAATCAGCACTGCCTCTTTTCTCAGTTTGCTTACAAATATAGTATCATTTACCTTCCCAAGATATTCCTATCAACCGGATGTTTATTGCAATGAAGGAGTTTCTTATGACGTGGGGAAACATAAGTGCTTTGTTTCCTTCCTGTAATCAGTATCAATCAAAGAGGGATTTATATTTTCTGTTGGAAACAGGAACTGATATTCCTAGTTTTATCGTAATTTGCCATCAAGCTGAAGGATCTCAAACTATAAATTCAAAGATCCACGTTAGTTTCCCAAGCAGATGTGCCTTTGCACAGCTGTGCCTGCATATGGGGAAAATATGGACGGTTGCTTTATGAAGGTTTATTATAAACCTGGAAGTATTTGTTGGATTTGTGTTCACTTTAACATAACAAGGTTCACATGGGTACAGAGCAATGGGATAGTTGCACCTGTATGGTTTATGACATCTGAAACTCGGGAAGGCTAGTAAAATCCAAAGCTTTCATGTCATAAGTTATTTGGCTTCAAGGTTGGTTTTCTT
>VYXH01006725.1:199917-284289 GCA_013397275.1 Burhinus bistriatus | reverse complement strand
AAACAGTACAGAAACAGAGAAAATGAAACAGGAGAGATTTTTAAAAGGTAGATGCTGTGTTGAGGAAAGTTTGCAGGAGTTAAAGTCAACTGCTTGTAAGGAAATTAAATTTAATTAGTTTTCAACCAGTGCTATCTGTGTTTGGCCCCAGCAGGAATGGCAGTGTTGACCCAGGGGTGACAGGGCTGGGGTTCTCCTGCAGGCTGCAGACCTGGCGCTGGGGACCCACAGCACTTTTCAGATGACAGACTGGAACACACCACCCCTGGGAATTTTCTGGAGCACTAGGACCTCTCCATAGTAACTTTTTTGAATCCAGTGCTGTCTCTCAAACACTTGGACTTAAATACTGAGAAGCCACGCTTGCCCTCAGTGGGAGTGGCCCACCAAAGCGGTGGGATTTATACTGAGGGTGAATGGCCCATTCACGTTCCATGCATTTTACAACCACTTTCAATAGACTGCTATTCCACTATTTTGATTACCTTTTCTAAAATACAATGAGGTTTTAATTTTTTTTCTGAATTTTCTAATTTCCCATTAAATTAACCCTCCACGTGACTAATTATTAGATGAAGCTTCTGGAGGAAGAGAAGTTGGCTAGTTTTTGCAGCATAACGTTGGCCTGCAATATTTATTTTTTGAAAACTGCGTTTTGCATGCAAGTTTCTTCTTTTGGGTGCTCTGAAGCTACAGACCAGCAGATCTCATATCCTCCAGGCCTTATCTTGTGGTTTATCTTTCTGATGCTGCTTCCTCTTCTTCACGTGTCTAGCCCCGAGAGTTTGTGCACAAGACTCTGCACCAGTTGTGCACCCCAAGTATGGCAGGAGGAGAGTCCAGTTAATCGAAACCTCTGGCTAGATGGGCCACACTGAAGAGGGCATTTACTTTGTTTGCCTAGGGGAGGAGGAGACAAGCCATGCATCTCATGGAATGTTCACACCATCTAACTTCAGAGACCATCTAGAGTCATATGGAGAAGTGTAGGCTCCCAGTTTAGGGGTTCTGAGTCACTCTTGGGAGGAAACTACAGCTTGCTATTAACTACAGAGAAACTTGGGCTTCTATTTTAAGGACGTAAGTTGAATGCCAGCGCGAGTATCCCCTAGATGTTAAGTCACTGAGAACAGCGAGGAAATCCTGCAATCCTGCGTAGCAAGGACAAAGCTGAAGTTTGCATGCACCCATCTTGCAGGTCCATCTGGTCACTGAGACCGCAGAGGAGGGGTAGGCATCCTTTCCAGTTCTTTTTCACTGATGTTGAGGGACGGCTGCTTATTTGTACCCAGCTGTTCCAGTCATGGCTCTGGAAGAGGCTATCCGTTAGGAAAGGCAGTGACTGTGCCTGTGCAAAGAGCTTATGGTTGTGATTGGGGTAGAGGTGACAATCCAAACACAAATCTTGCTCTGTCCAAGTTGACTCTGCACGCTCTGCCCAGAGGGGTACAAGTCTCCTTCTTTGCATGCTGTTAGGCAAACATCTGCTAGGAAGGACGTGGATGTATTTGAATTCTGCTTTGGGATGGGACAGATGAACAAGATGATTCCTTGAGATTTCTCCCAGCATTGTTTTCAATAACCCTTCTAGGAACTCCCACCTCTTAGAGAAAATTAAAGTTTTTTGGGTTGTTGGCATTGCTTGCTGTCCTGTTGTCAAGGGGAAACAGGGCATGTGGTACTGCTTGAGTAGCACTGGGTGCTGGCATGGGTGTTTTTCACCTACTGTCCATAGTGGCAATAAGAACATCTGCTTCAGGAAGAGACAGCTTTTCAGTTCTTCAGCAAAGGTTGTCCTATCTTTGAGCTGTTTAAAGCAGTGATGAGAAGGAAAGTCCTTTTCAGTAGTAAAGGCTGGGTTTGGATAGGCTTCACCCTATGATCAAGCAGAGTCTATGGTCTCTTAAAAGCCATAAAAATACTATTTTGAAGATATTAATTAAACTTAGTGGTTTTGGCTTTGTTCTACTGCTTTGCATGAAGCCAAATTCCTTTTCAAGATGGAAATGATGTTTCACATGATTGTGTGATATTTCAGAGAGTTCTAAGTAGAACCCTTGTCCTTCCCTCAAGGGAGTGGAAGGGAAAGGAAAAGCTTTTAGGGAAGATGAGCAGTTGATTTATGTAAATGATTGTCCACATACTCTGGATAGCTGATCTGTACTTGTTTCAGTAGAAGTGGGTGCGTTTACACATGTTGCAGACCATGGGTATAAATGAGACAAACCCATTTCACATCATAATCTTTCCACATTCTGAAGTCCTCTGTGGTCCTTGGAGGTAATCGGTGCTAGATAAATGGGTAATTTACCGCTGCATTCATCTCGTATAATTGAGTGCAGTGACACAGCACATCAATTTCAAATGTGGATCCGCTATGGACTGTAGAGAGGCTGAGGTATGTTATTTTGTTAAAAATCTGTTTATGAGAATGCAGCCAAGTCTTGGGGTCAAAGAGTAAATATAAGCCCCTCCCCCCCCTTATTATTTCTATTTTTTTCACCAGGCACCTGTGTGTTTTGGACTTACCTTGCTGTAAACAATCCTTGAGGAACCTAGTTTTTTACATGGCTTTTCAGCACAGTAATTTGTAGTCATTTTCTCAAAGGAGTGTGCCTAACTCTGTTATTTTGGTTTGGGTTTTTGTTTTTATTTTTTATTGCTGTCTTAGCAAATCCTTCCCCTGATGTATTGCTTCTCTAATTCATCTTTAAAAAAGGCTCAAATACTTCTGAATGAAAACCAGCCTATAAGTAATCAGTAACTCATTTGCATGTCTCACTTTGTTTCTCTCACTTCCACTGCATTATTAACTCAGTTCTTCATCAACAAACCTGCTTTTTTTCCACTGCTTGTGTCAGCTAATCGAATCCATTCAGCACAACCCCAGGCTGCAGCGTTGGAAAGCAGCTGAGGACGTTGGTCACTCGGGCACCAGTTTTCTGAGGCAGCACCTTGGAATGATCTGTTTTCCAAGGAGCACACCTGCATCAGTGGTTCCCGACCCAGGGTGGGGAAAAACTTACTCTTCAGCCAGAAAGTTTGCCCTGTCCTGCAGCCAGAGGTTTTGGATGCTCGGGCAGCCGGGCACTGAGCCAGCTGAGCCTGTGTCCGGGGCAAGCGTTGTTGGGGACCTTTGCAGAGAGCAGCCTGGGGGGCTGGTGGGGCTGCTGCCCTCCCGCCCTTAGGTACCAGCTCCATGGTTTGGGCACTTCCCCGGGCAGTGGGAGCCTGGTGCTCGGGTCCTTCTCACCAGTGGGGCTCAGCCCGCGGCTCGCACAGGCACCCCAGCCACCGCACACTGATGGGTGGCAGCGCTCTGTCCCCACCGGAGCCGTGGTTCCCTGCAGGCAACATCCCTGCGACCTGCCTCGGATGCTGCTGAGTTCTGGGGTCTTTGTTTAGTCAAAGGCAGCAGGTTAAAATGAGTAACAGGGCTGGGAGGGAGGAGCAAATAGTTCCTTCAAGTCAGAGCATCAGGGACTCCTCCTTCACCATCTCTGCCTGCAGCAGGAAGGGGAGATATCTCAAGGGGACTGAAACTTCAGTCCCTGCCTGCTGCCGCTATCCTAAAATCATCAGGGAGGACCACAGGGTGTCCCCGACCCATCACAGCTTGTGCTGCACGCCTGCGTGTGCTGCTCTCTTCCTCGCTCCTCCTCTGCGATGCAGGAGAGCTGTACGGAGAGGGGCTCCTGCTCAGCACAGCTGACCCAGCTTTCCCCTGGGTTTTAACTTTTAAAGTTTGGGTGGCTTTCACTGCCTTTTTTTTTTTTTTTTAATACTTAAAAAGAAGCTGGAATGGTAGTTGTTAATGGAGCACACAGGAGCTGCTTTACAATAACAAACGTATGTTCCAGTTTCCTTTTATATTTGAACTTTGCCGTATGTGTTTTCTTGTGGTTTCTAAGTCAAAGGAGACATTGTTTTCTAGCCGAGGCTTCCCATAGGGCCCTGACTTTTAACTGTATGTGACTTCCAACATTCAACTAATTCCTTTGTGTATTAGTGAAACCAGAACCTTTGATGGAAACTCAAAACCAAATCACAGCTTGATACCGTGGTTCACACCCTCACAAGTAGGGCTAGGTTGGAGATGTGCTCCTGCTGAAACCCAAACCAGCCTGCCCAGGAAGATTTACTGTTGAGGGCACACCCGAGGAGCTGAGTTTGTCCTTTTCTGCCCATCTTCTCCACTCCCCCTCTTCAGGGAAGGGGAAGTCGGAGGTCCGGGACGAAGCCCTGCATGTTTGCACTTCCGTGGGCAGGCTGTGCTGGGCTCGTGCTGTGCAACATCTTTGTACCATTGTTGTGGCCTTCGCTTCCCTTTTCTAGCCAGCGGGAGCCTCACGCAGGCGCTCGGCGGCTTTTGACTCTTGCAGGGATTTCTGCCCTCAACTCCACAACAGTGTGTGACAAACTGCGCATTTCACGCCTGATTTACCTGCAGGACTACCGGGCTCGTTTGCACAACTGTGATGATTGTAGGTGCCTCTTGAGCTTTGAGCTGTTGGGTCGTGGATGTATTTAGTGTCGTTACATGTGCTGTTGTGGGGACAGATGTGCAATTCTGAAAAGGCAGGTTTTAGGTACATCTGGGGAATTCTCTTCTAAACTAATACCCCATCAAATGTAAGGGTAGGTCAGTCAGTAGGCCCTGCACCCCACTGCTAGCATACTGGTAGCGTGGCTGTACCTTGAGGTCTATCTATATGAAAGCTCAGTGGAGGCACTGAGGAAATGAAATGGCTAGATAAATCAAAAGCGATGTAGGAAAACACAGGTGAGCTTGAAATTTGCTTTTGTTTAGATGCAAGACTGGACTGAAAAACAGGGAATTTCAAATATGATATCTAATAAGCCAAGATTAGAGGAAGAGCTGACCTGTATGCTTTCTCTAACTAATGCAAGAAGATAACAGTGAGGATAATTAGGTACTGGGAGAATTTAACCAGAGACAAATTGCATCCTCTGTTGCTTAAAGTCTTTAAACTGGGTCTGCATCCCCCTCTGTGAAAAGGATGCTGTCACCCAGATGTTAGAGCTGAGCAAATGCAGCTCGCCCCTAAGAGAAGGACAAGCGGGATGGCTCCATGGTACAGCTGGGATGCAGCTGGGGTGCGGAGGTGCAGGACAGATGATCAGCGAACCAGGTACCTCGAGGGAGCAGCAGGATTTGCCCATGGGCCAACTGGCTTTGAGTTGGAGATGAATGGAAAGTTCTCATTGAAACTTTTGAGCCTAATTCAAAATACATTGCTTTTGATGGAAAGTAATTTTGGCAGAGGTGAGGGGAAGGAGAGTATACCAACCGGTTTGAGTGTGATGCCTGCGAGATGCAGACAGCCTGGGCTATTCCTTGGATTAGGAATATGACTGGATTAGGCAGATGCAAGATTTAGGCTACTTTTTCATGGTGTGATGTCCCTGCAGGACTGTACATGGGGGAGTCGGTGCGCAGTAAACCAGAGTTTAAATTTATGGCTGTTTGCCATGAACGTGGACACTTCCAGCAGAGCAGTAACGCCTGCGTAACTCATCCTGTTCAGGGCATGCTCCAGTGTCCGCAGGAGACCTTCGTGCCGGGTGGATGGTGTCCTGTAAACTCACGTCTGAGCTGTCTGTTCACGGGCTTCACCATCCAGCTAGGCTTCCAGTTCCTCCCTTCCTCTCTCAAGATCAATGTGTATTGAATTGGACGAGCCCTGCACCAAGCAAAATCTTGCACCTGGGTCTCCTGTGGCCGGGGGGAGCATCGTGCTTGCTGGGCTAATGGCTCTTTGGGGGGAAAGGGACTGGACTCCTCCTGCCTGCTGCTGCTCAGTGAAAATTTTCTAGGGTCTCTATTTCATTCTGAAACAGCTGTTGAAACCCTGATGCTTCCAACAGACCTGAGTTATTCTCTCCCTGAACATTCCTTGTGTTGTGGGTTTCAGCATGAGAAAGAAATTGGGGAGGAGAGAGGCTCCTGGGGCTTGCTTTTATTTCTTTTTCTTTTTTCCTTTCTTTTTTTCCCTTTTCCCAAAAAAGCTTTTTGGCCAAGTTCCTTTCCAAAATTTGGCTGACATTCAGTCAAATAGCCACCGCCTGAGCAAAGGCCATGGTTCCTGGACCCCAAACCCACCTTGCAGGAGGTCCAGCACTAAGCCCCGGCAGAGGGCTCAGCTCTGGCGATTTGGGTCAGTGCAATCAAATCAGTCATCTCAGGCTGAACCAAGTGACTCCCAGATGCTGTTGCTGCCACCGCTGTCCCACCTTGCCCCTTCTCAGCAGGGTTGCTCTCAAGCTTTGTGCCACGTGTTGGTCACACAGTGTGATGCTCCCGGGGCTGCACCTGAGGCATCGCTGCCTCGCTGCCTGCCGGGAAGGATGAACTGGCTGTGGCACCTGCAAGGTTAGGTGGTAAGACACCAGCTTTGCTTGGCACCCTCCGTTCTGCTCCAGATGGGCCGAGGCCGGTTCCCACAGTACCTCTGACAGCTGGCAAGGGAATGACTTCGCTAACTGGTGGCTGAGCCCTGTGCCGAGGAACTCTCCCGGTGTGATTCTGTCCGAATCAGCAGATTTGCACCCCCTGATTTACTTGTGGCAGAGAGAGTTTTGTCATGCTGGGGGGAGTTTAAATCTTTTGTCATGAATGTGCATGGAAGCTCTTTAATTACAGAGCTGGCTCTCTTACTAGGAAAAAATCAGTATTTTCACCCAGCTATGAAAATCTGATCTCCAAATCCCTCTATCTGTACATGTGCGGTAGTCAGATGCATAGTGCATCTTCTTTTAAACTTTCAGCCAAGATGGTCAAAGCATCTTGAAAACAGGATCAGCTCTTTGTAGGGGTAGGGAAACTGAGGCACAGAGAGGGAACAACTTGCTCACATTGCAATGTAAGCTCAGTGTCAGGATGGTCAGGAACAAAACCCCCCAACAGATGCCATCTCTGTCTCAGCCTTGTCTTTTAACCCTATGTGAAAGCAGAAATCCCAGTTAGACACCGGGAGTCTGGTTGTCGTTTACTGTAAGGAGCAGCAGAGCAAATGTGATTCAGTACTTGGAATTTTGACAAAATTGTCACCAAAATAAGAAACACTTAAAATGAGTATAATAAAAACTCATCATGTAGCAGAATCAGATGTTCAAAGGCTTATCTTTGGAGGCCTTTTTAGACTGCTTCGGTAAGGAGCAAGAAGAACCAAGGCAGAGATTTCTTTCTGGTTTGCGTTCCTTTGCTATGTCCCAAGTACGTTAAATTGAACAAAAACATGTGACAAGATTCAACTTTGTTGCTCAATGTCAGCTCTAAGTGAAGCAGGCAGGCAAGCCGCTACATGATACGGTGTCTGGGTGAGGTCTTTGTCTTAATTACTGACAACTATCGATACGCCACTCTGCCTGAGACAGTACAGTGAAATGTTCCATCTTGGTAGAAGTACTGTTGAGTAAAGACCCGCCCCCCCAAAAAATCCTTGAAATTGTTGCAGTCAAAGGGTATTAATGATGAGAATAAATGATCAAATCCAAGATGCAAAGTTGCTTCCACCAGGAAGGGAGCTGAATAGGCGCGACAGAAACGCGGTGCCAAGCTGGGGCTTCTCCGACAAGCACATCTTCCCCTTGTCTGCTGCGCAGTGTCCGAAAACGCTTGTTGGCACGGAAAGCAGCCTTGGGGCTGATGAGGAGTCTGAGCAGCGGAATAGTTTGTGGTGTCAAAAGCTTTGAGAGACAGCTTTAACGCGGCAGCCTCTCGCTGTTTCTAGAGGAAGGTGGGCGTTGGGCGAGCTGGGGCTCCGTCCTAGGGCAGCCGGTGCCGCAACCGCGTGCTGCTCCTGGCGAGCCTGTCAGTGCTTTCTTATCTTCTTGTGTACAGCAGGAAAAGGGAAGCAGTAGGAGGAAGCGATTTCTCACGCGGCTTTGTATTTGCTTCTAATTAAATGTTGCCAGTCGAGCTCTGTTTTCCCGCTTTTCACTGCCGGCCGGGGAAGGTCTAGCTGAATCACCCCGGCGTTGTTCTCACCGCTGACCACACACATGCACACCCCGTCCGGGGGGAAGCTGGAGTGACTTCCATGGGCAGATAGCAAGTAATATGCAGCGGTTAATGGACTAAGCCTCGTGTTACAGTGAGCTGAAACAAGCAAGAGAGCTGATTACTTTCAAGCGAATAAAATCAGCAAGGCTAGTGAATTCATTCCCCGATTTTATACTTTCCTTCTGGCAGTAGCTTGCGTTGTCTAGACAGGAAGATGTGTGCAATCAGCTTTAAAGATGCAGCTTTATACCTCTCAGGGGAGAAAGACCTAAATTCCTGACAAGTAAAGCTCTGTTGGGATGAATGGGAAATAAATTATTCCCTTCTACTCTCTAAGGCAGTCGGCATCTGAATCACACAGGGCAACGCTCTTGCTGCGGCTATTTAGGGGTGCCCGTAAGATTTGCAGATGCTCCTGCATTTATCTCGCAGAGCCCATCGCTGTTTGCATGCAGACTTTCAGATGTGCAACACGCAAACTAGAAATCCCCAAGAAAATTTGGCTTCGAGACCCGTCAGTTAAGCAGGCAAAGGCAGGAGCATGCAGTACTAGTGGAAACCAAGGTGCTGCAGCCGGTGAGCGGTGTCACTGCATGTTTGTGCCACTTGCAGAACGAGGTTGGCCACCCCTGCAGCAAGGCAGAGCACAGTGGGACAGGGACCTCGGGGTCTCACTGCACTTCGGCTGCTCGTCCCCTGCCAGACCCAGCAAATCACTGCAGCTCTCTGCCCTGGCTTTCCCATTTAAGAATAAAAAAGTTATCATACTTATCTCCCGGGAATCCTCCTTGCTCTTGCTAATAATGTAAGTCTATGTAAAATATAATAATATATAAACTCCAGTAAGCGTGTCCAAAATTCAAAGATCTAAATTCCAAAGGTTTGGCTGGGTTCCCTCTGTATATGCATATGTTGTATCTATAGGTGACCGCCTACAGCATCTTTAAGGAATTTGCCTTTCCTTCGGCTCTGCGGTCAGTTTATCACTCAGTTACCAGACAGCATAACTAAGCAGTGTTGCAGGCTTCACTTGTGCAAAGACATTTGCTATTCATGCAGGACAGCAAAGGTGAACTTGTGTTTTTAAATCCCCACAGCCAGAGGTGGTGGCAGCTGCGCAGGTGCAGGGTTTGGTTCATCTGAACACTGGGGTAGGGACTGATTTAGATTTGAATTTCAAACCCCTGCTTTGAGTGCTTGTGTATTTGGAGCTGGGGGCACAGTTTGTAAGAAGACCTGAGTTTTGAAATAGTGCAGGAAAAAAAATGCGTTGTTTCATATGGGTAATGTGTGTTTTGGATGGCTGCGGTTGCCAGCACCGTCGCAGGAATTGTGTTCAGGCAGGTAACTGGGCTGCTGATACCCAGCAGCTAAAGGCACATCTGCTAATGAGCATGCAGAATTGTACACGTGCCGTCCTGAAAATGGCACTTAAATACCCCCCGCTCCCAAATTTGCCTGGTATTGATCCACGGATGGAGTGCAGAATGAAAGAATTTTATTTATGCAGAGGTGAGCTGATGATTTTAATCATGCCACACATTTCCATTTTGTATAGAAACCCAATCATAGCAGCAAACCAAACAAGAAAAGTTGCCTTGTTTTCTGAATGATGTTATTTGTTTATCTGCCAAAGTGCTTTGCATTTCCTCAGGTCGCAGACCAGCCCATGTCTGGCTATGTTAATATTCTAAGAGTTATGCAAAAGCGAAGTTTAAGAAAAATCTTTCAACTGAAAGAAACAGGATCTTAAAATCCCAAAATAGAGTATGGAAAGGTACACATCATGTCTGGCTTCTCTCTCCCCTTGTGGCAAATGTGACTCAAAGGAGTTGGTTTTTTTCCAGCTCGATCTGTATACAGTTTGGGGGAGTTTTATTGTGAATAGGTCACCTTATAATATACAAAAATATTTCCTCCCAGAGTTCCGTATTCATAAATCTTTCTCGATTCTCACTCTCTTGAAACTGAAATCGAGATGATTTAGTTTTCTTCACGGAAAGAAGAGTAAGGGAACACCTTGGCGCGGGGCTGGTCCTCTGTTCTCGTCTTCTGCTGCACCTCCAGTGTCAGGGCTTTGTGCCCTCCCCGCGGGCAGCTGCAGGGCGAGCTGCCGTCTCCCTTCCCGCGCGAGGAGCAGAAGGGTAGGACTGCAAAACTGAGACTTTCCAGTGGCTTGGTTGTTGCTAAGGGAGGAAAAAATAAATTTCAAAGTTATTATTTAAAAAATGTTTTAAGTCTTCACTTCTCTGTAGGGTTCTTGAAGGGTTGCTTTTGCTTCTTCTTTGGTCCGCCAAAGAAAAGATCAGCATTACGGTTAAATACTAAAGCAGCTCCTAGCATAGTGGAGGTGAGTGTTTATTGAGAGTAACAGTCTCTTGTAGTTCAATTTTGAGGAGAGATACACCTGAAACAAACCCTTGATGTGTTCTTTCATTCTAGCTCACAATGAATTTTTTCTGTGTAAAAATGTGGCACAAAATATTAACTCATTTCTGTCCCTGCAAAGTAGGGCTAGCATCACTGTTCCCCTGTTACAGATAAACAGAGAGGTTATATGAGATGGCTGAAGCTGTGTAGTAAATTGGTGGCAGGGCTGGGTGTAAAACTCCGATTTTAAAGTGGCTGGAGCAGTTCTGCGGGCTGTCCCCATCTTCATGTTTTGTTCCTAAGCCATCCTGATGTGTTCTTAGCAAGTGAAAGGTAGATGGAAATGCTCATGGTAAGTGATCTTCTATATTATGATTTTGTATATTAGCCTTTAAAATGTAAAATGTAAACAATTAACTCAAGATATGGACATACCCTTTTAAGCCTGGGTGCTTGGCTCTCTTATAGATATTTTTCTCTTTGTATTGCATTTTACAAGGCTATTTTGATTTTACAGTGATGTCATCCCAAAGCATTGCCATAATGTCAAATAATTATGTTACTTTCTTCCATTGATCAAGCAATTGATTTAAAACCTGGTCCTGTTGGAGGACCAGAAGGCCTTTTACTATGTGTTTTATACCCCCTCGCCCAGCAGATGATACAAACATTGCCACATGAACAGGCAATCAATTTGTCTCCTCTTTAAGTCTGTATACGTTTATACAGACACACACCCACAGACATACATGTTATTAGAAGACCATAAATAGTTTTACCTGGCAACTCATTCTATACATGAGCAGAAACACCACTTAAAATTACTTTTAAAGGTGGCCAGTATTAAAGACTGTGTACGTGGCCAGTTCTGTTACAGCTGCTACGGACTCTGCTCACTGGGGGCAAATTATCTTTTGTGATTTATTACCTGTTTTCCTCCGTTCCAGTCTCCCACCTGTATTTCTGGGATTTTGTTCTGCCGGGACAGAGGGTAGAGTGAAAGCTGCTTTGCTGTCACTGTCATAACCGCTCCAGTCCAAAGGATCCTCTTGTCATGTTAGCTGGATCCACCAAGGGTTACTCTGTCAGGCATGACAATAAACATGCTCAGTACTTAAAAACTACTCTTCTCTTCTGCCTCTCCCCTTGTAAAGACAAGATGGCTTTTGGTCATACAATGGCTTTTCATTGAAGGCCAGGAAATCTTGGATTTTGAAAGTATGATGCTGAGGATGAGTTTCAGTACGGCTCCCTGCGGACCTGGGCTTAATGGACCTACATGGATAAACAGGGGGCGATTCCTACATTCATGCCTGTTCCCAGTAGATCTGTCGTTTTGACCTCTGTTGTCTTTAACGTTCTATACACTCTGTACATTTCTGAAGCTCCCCATGGCTGTGCATTTATCACATTCTTGGCAATACTGCTTCTCCAGTACCAACCCTTGTGCTTGGAGTCCAGCTCCGCTCCTCCTCCACCTCGTTCCTAGAGCCAACTGGCATGTTTGCACAAAGCCTCGTACCCGATTTTCCCTCCTCACAATCTCCCGAAGCGCTTGTGCGAGTGAGTTATCGTAGGTGTCTGAGCTGCGGCTGGGCTGGATTCTGTAATTCTTTCTTGCACGACCCGTACTTGAGGCCTCTTGACTTCAATGGAGCTATTCATGTAAGTGGAGGCTGCAAATTCGGGCCCTTGGGTTGTAAGGTCTCTGGGGCATAGACCCTGTCTTTGTATGCCTTGCAAATATGTGCTAGATGAGTAATGATAGCTCAGAAGAGTGAGTGTCGCTTTACATTTGCCATACTGAAGGAAGGTTGCCAGGATTGCATTGATGCTGCATGTGGTCCCCTTCCAGGGGGGAATTAATCCTTCTATGCAAAGATACCTCCCGCTGACTGGTGAAAAGAAAAAAGAAAAAAAAAAAAAGGTTTAGCCATGAATACCATTAGCTTAATCTTCCTTTTCTCTGATCTTCCAGCACTCTTTGCTTTGTATGGCTTCATCAAGGTTTTGTATGTGGACAGAATAATTGAAAACAAATTTAGCATGTCTCAGACCATAAAGTTCCCTTTCAGCTAGATCACTGGCTATGCGGTAGATAAATGTCTGGTTTTCATTTTTGGTTATGTGAGAAATTTAGAATGGTTTGATTTGTAATTTTGAATGTTAATAAAGAAGGAGAAATTTCCTCGTCTCCTGGCCTATGGAGGCGTTCTGGCTTTCTTGCTTCTCTTGCAGCAAATGCTGCTTATAAAAATGTTATTTAGTACAGAAGAGTCTGTTTATGTCCTTGAACCGTAGAGGCCCCAGTTTCTCAGGTCAACTAAGACCTCCTTGTGCCAGGTACTGTACAGTCACAGACCAAAAATGCCACCTCTGCCTGTACAGATAGTATTTTAATGCAGCGCAAGAGGAATGGCTGAAGGTGAATCAACAGCTGGGGGAAGGATGCATTTCAAAGAGCAGTGAATCAATGCCGGGCCACAGAATGGATTTCAGGAGAACAAGAACATACTTCCTTTTAAGATTATTTAAGAATTCTGTAGACATGGAGATTTGTAGGGTGGAGATATAGGTATTAAAAGGGAATATCCTCCCCGTAGGAGGAGGCTGATGGGCAGAAAACACAAAGCTGGGAGCGTTTAAGAAGCTGATGCTGGTGTTTGGGGCTGAATTTGGGAAGTTTGGGAATAGATGTTGATAACTGAGTAGAAGATGAGAGGTGAGGGGGCAAAGAGAAGAGCAGAGCTTTGAAGATGAAGGCAGGAAGCTTATGTCTGGTGTGAGGGATGCAGGGGAAGCTGGAGACATGTGAAGCTAAGGGTGATGAGCAAAGTTAGAGGTTGGAAGGACAATCCTTCCAGCTGGGTTTGAAATGGATGTGAGCTGGGCAAGACTGCACGTGCCAAGGCCACAGAAAGGGCTGTGGCAGGGATCATCAATTTCTGAAATGTTTCTATGTAGCTTAACATTTCAGTTCTCAAAATCGCAGGCACGTTTGCTAGATACTTCCTGTTGAGGGGGAAAAAACCCTTATTTTTTTAACGGCAGTTGAAGTAGCTGAGCTGAGGCAAAGTAATTTTACTGAATGTTAGGCTGGACAGAAACTGGGGTTTGCAAGTTGGACGTCACATAGTGCCTTATTCAAAGCCCCCTATTGTCAATGGGCATCTTCCATTAGCTTTGATAAGGTCTGGAGAAGGTACATAAGGGAGTCTTAGGTATATCTGCAGGAATGCAAGTGGGAGACTTTCTTCTGTCCTTGCTGTGTTTCCTGCTGATGGGAAGCAGGAATCACTGCCCAAGGCTGCAGGTACGGGGAGACAACGCAGCTTTGCAGCTTTATCCACCCCGCCGAGAAAAATCTTTTGAACCTCATTTAGGAATCAGTCACTGCAAATTAAACAAGTGTACTCAAAAATGTATCATTTGAGGGGATTTATCAATCTGTTTTGGAGACAACTAACAAATTTCTGGTATGGAGAGCTTGTCTGGAATTTTTTCTTCTTGATATATCCTTTTTTTGTTCTTGACATATTTAGTATTATAACCATCAATTACACGTTTTCCATTAGCTCCCTTCCCTATGTAAAGAGGCAGATATTCTTAAGAGGAGGTCTGTCTCTGAGAGCAGGAAAGAGTCTGTACCACACCCAGATGCCTGTATATATCTCCATATCTGTATATGTCTGTAGATCTATTTGGTTTCCTCACATGAAGGCATTGCAAGCCCTGTGTGTGATAACAGATATTTTAATGTCTCGCCAGCTTCACGGTTACATGGAGAACAAACCCTTGGGTCTTCAGATCTTCATTGGGACAGCAGACGAACGGATACTTAAACCTCACGCTTTCTATCAAGTCCATCGCATTACAGGAAAAACTGTCACCACCACCAGCTATGAAAAAATCATTGGCAACACCAAAGTTTTAGAGATCCCATTGGAACCCAAAAACAACATGAAAGCAACGTAAGCATATTTCTTTTTATTAGCAAAGTTAAGGAGGATTAAATTGGCATGTGAAGTTCCTTCTCTTTGGAAAGGAGTCACTTAAATGAATAATGATGCCTGCTCTGGAGGGACTTCCCTTTCCAAAGCATTGGGATGACATATGAGTGTAAGATCATTTTTACAAAAGCATAAGCAGCAGTTACAAGCACCTGGGTTAAAGCTGCTTGAAGAGTTACCGTTCATCAGCTGACCATACAGGCATTTTTGCTCTTTACCCCAATTGCAGCAATGACTGTATTGTAATCATCTGTCGTCTTCGAAGTCAGAATGGCTTTGTAGGGCACTAAGGAAAACAAAACCTGAATCTCAGGTCCTTCTGCTGCAGGGATGCAATGAGAAGCAAGGAGCAGTAGACAGTGGAGGAAAGGTGTTGTACGATTCATTTTACAACATTTAGTGGAATAGAAAACATCTCTTCTGAACTCAGCCAAGTGCTCTGGCCATGAAATTGCACTCTTGTTGTAATAGGTTAACAGAAAAATAAGTACAGGCACATCTTTTCTGTATTACTTCTTCCAGTTTTATGAAGGCAGAGGGATGAAGTGGGCACCAGTCTGAAACTTCAGGCTTGAATGTGTGCCAGGCAGCACGAGAGTGATTGCTCTGCAGAGGGACGAGCTGTATCTCCATCCTTCAGAGGATACTGACAAAATTGGCAGAGCAGCTATGTTTTTAAGCCCCCCTACCTCATCGCAAAATCCACATTCTTTCTTTATATATCTTTTTTTCAGAAAATATACCTCATTGCTCCCTTTCCTTCAAGCCTCTCATTCCCTCTGCACCCAAGGAAATAAATAAAAGTCCCCATCTCAAACTTAAGCAGCCAAGTGCTGATCGGAACACAATTATCTGTTCCTAACAAGTAGCCCTGGAGTAATAAACCCCTGCACACGTGCAATGGCAAGGAACAGCGTGGATGTAGGAAACAGCTTGGGGTTTGTGCCTCCCAAAAATTGATTTTAATTCATATCTAAAGAAGAAAAATGGTGTGTCTTTAAACTGATACCAAAATGAGTTGGCAGTGCCCGTTTAATAGCAGTACGCACTGCACTTTCCGAGGACTGTTGCTGAGCTGAAGATCTCAGATTCTGTAAATATTAATTGGCCCGTTCTCTTGCCAGGGCTCAGCTGTAGACGGGCGTGTTTGCTAGTTTACACTGGGCTCTCAAGAAGTTAACCTGCACTTACACCAATATTAAGTTGCAATGCTGGTTTAAGCAATCCTAATCCTTTCATTGCTCCATCCTGCTCCCTGCACCCTCCCTTTGTGCATGGGAGCAGAGAACCGTTTTCTGCTCAGCCAGGCAATTGTCTTGGCTAGGAACAACATCCTGGGGCTTTGGAAGATGACATGGTGACCTGGGCCAGGGCTGGAGAGCCCGGTTCTAGCAGAAGCCCCTACCTTGTCTGAAAGAAGGAGAGAGCAGTTTGGTTCCTACTTTGGAGCTGAATTCAATGCTTGCATTACAAACTGTGGGGAAAACGTGCCTGGATGGTGCCTGCAATTAGCTGCTTCAACTGATTCCCTGCGGAGCTGAACTAATTTGCCCACGTGCTGGCAATAGCTGCTGTGCAGTCTCTGGGCACTGAGCTGTTTGGAGAGCTGGCGGTGGAGGCTTTAATGCTCTCTAGCTCGCGGCGGGCTCCGGCACTGGCTCAGCTTTTTGCCTGCCCCAGTGTGCGCTTCTGGTTCTGGTTCGCTCTCTCTGCCCCAGTGTGCCGGGGCGGGCGCTGCCCTGTGCACTCCTGTGCTTAGCGTAGGAGGGGAATAAGACTTGGGGTTAGAATGTTTGGAGAGTGGCTTCTGCTGAGTAAAGGCCACCCCTAGCCCTCGGCTGGGATATGCCTGGGACACGCTGAGCCACCGGGTCCAGACTCTCTGGGGAGGGATCCAGCAGCATCCGTCACTCGCTGCGTGTCTGGGATTTCTTCCCCTGTAACTGCTGAAACGGCAATATCATAGAATGGTTTAGGTTGGAAGGGACCTTAAAGATAATCTAGTTCCAACACCCCTGCCATGGGAGGCATGTCTAGATCCTAAGCAGAACAAGTATTTGGAGTTGCTCTTAACCCAGAGGTCGAAGCAAAACAGCTTAATCCTCTGGACCGTCACCTATTTCCAAGCTGTTTGAGAGCAGAAATGTTAAGCTAAATGCCGTGTGTGTTTGGCAGCATTGACTGCGCGGGGATTTTGAAGCTGAGGAATGCAGACATCGAGCTGCGCAAGGGAGAGACGGACATCGGCAGGAAGAACACCCGTGTCCGGCTCGTCTTCCGCGTGCACATCCCCGAATCCAACGGCAGGATCATTTCCCTGCAAGCAGCATCAAACCCCATCGAATGCTGTAAGTATCCCCTGAGATTTGCTCCTCCTCCGTGTCTTGCAACAACGATCGTCTTGTCCCTCTGCTCCAGGCTAGCTCTGAGGGGACAACACCCAGCGTGCGCAGATAGGGGAACGCAAGGTGCTCTGCTCTTCCAGTGCTGGCTGGGTCTGTGCCACCGTTTGAGTGACCTGCGGCTCTTACCCATATGCAATCCCATTCCTGAAACAAGTTTTGGTGGCAGGCAGCTGGTGAGGACAGCGAGGGACTTTGGGGCTTTTGGAAAGTTTATTTATTAGCATGTTGCTGCTGGATCCTTCTGGCTAGCAGGTCTTTTCTGGGAGCAGGGAGCCAGCGTGGGTGGGTGTACGGGGGTGTATATACATTCTCCCTGTTTGTGCATGAGTGTGCAAGCTGCCTGCCTTCCTGCGTTTTATTTGGAGTGGAGGCACAACCAGAACTTGTTGTCCGCAAGCTGGCAGGTGGTTGGAGGTTTTGAATTCGAACCTGGGCCGGATCCCAGCACTGTGGTCAGTCCTGCCTGCCGAAGGAGTGACCGCAGTCCTCAGATCTGAGCTGTGGCAGGAGCACAATTGAAATGGAGAAACAGGTTTGATTTTGAGGCTGAGGCGCATGCTGGTTATTGTTCTTTCTAGATGTCGATGCTCAGGGGTGTGCAGCTCAGGAGGCTGCAGCTGAAGCAGGGAAACCCCGGGTTGTTCTGGTATTCCCCTGAGGGACAGAAGAGAACTTGCAGTTCTGATTTCTGAGGGGCAAATCCTACAAGCATGTAAGCTGAGAAACATGCACCTCCCACTCACTTTAACGTACTGGATCCTGAGAAAGAGAGGCCTTCGATGAGGTGCCCCCCATGTTGCAGTCATTTCTGGAAGGGCTCCACCCACTTTGCTGTTTCATGTGCATCCTGTGATGCTTTTTGTTGGTAAATGGTGCCTTTTGAGTGGTTTGGGGATTTCAGAAATACATAATGAACAGTTTTCCTCTCCCTTTGCTGAGTGACTCACCCTTTTAGCAGAACCTGTCTTGCCATAACTCATGTGAAGAAAGTCATTGAAGAGTTTCTCATGTGTGAGTTTTATTTATTGAGATGCAGGCTTTACTTAAATAACAACTGCTTAGAATAAGAGAGAAGCCAATTTTGGATGGGAAATCAAGAGAAATTGTGTGACTAGTGAATTATTGATGGCAGCTTTGAAAAAAAAACAGTAGAAATGAATAAACAAGGCAAAGCTAAAGAGAGGACGGTGGATACGTGTGATCTCTTGGCAACGTTTATGAGAAGATACCACCGATCAGAGCATTTTAGCAGCTGAGTCAAGTCTCCAGCACAGTGATGGAGAAGGGAGAATAGTGGGAGTAGCCACCACCTTTCTCCATAGGAAATGGTTACAAACCTTTATGGGACCAGATGGCTGAAACAATAGTGGCCTCCACCCCAAACGTGTCCCTGCTGAAACAAAGGCCCATTTGCTAAAGGAAACGTTCAGCAAACTGCAGCTTCTCTAGATAGGACGGGAATTGCGGCAAAGCATCACCTGGCTTCTCCCTCAATTCCTTTTCCGAGTGGAAAGAGCCCATTCCTGCCTGCAATGGGGAGGTGCTGGGGTGGGGAAGCTCCAGGTGTAACTCCTACATGCACTGGACAGAAAAACAGCACGAGCCCCAGGTCATGCAGCAAGTCCCGCAGACAACACCCCACTTACGCAAATTCTCCTACAGGAACAGCAAATATCTCCTTCAGAAAGAGTTAGCCAGCCATTTCTAAGACCCTTCCACAATTGCACATTGTATTTGTGCCCATCACCAAAGAGCGTTCAAGCAGAAATCTGGTCACGGTTCACAGAATAAGATCACATTTTTCCAAATTGCATGTGCACACCTAATTTGCCTGGGCAATGACTGCTATTTGCAAGGCTTGTTTAAGATGTCTAGGTATTTATTCTGAGATGTGTTTGCTTTGATGAGTCTTAGGGGCATAAAAAGCCAAGAGTGGAGACACCAGTGTAAGTGGCTTATTTTTATATTTTTTAAAATTAAAATATGAAAATATTGGCTTCAGAGCAGACAGCAAAGCTCCTACAAGAAAAAAAATGTATTTGTTCCCCAAGAAAAAAAAAGTTTTCTTTTTGGACTACAGGATATACTGACAAGTTGGAGAGATCTGTTAAGAACTGTGCTTTTCTGAACCCAGGGAAGCGGAGTATGAAGTGATCTGGAGCAATAAGCCTCTTCCATTTAGAACGTATGTTGCATATTTAGCAACGTTTTTGCATTTCAGTAGCACTTCCTGATCTCAGCCCAGTTCTGGGAAGATGGTTAAAAACATTAGTTGGTTCAGCCAGCATTAGTAATGCAGAGTAAATCACACTAGAGATGATAATCTCAGTTTCTCCCGGACAATCTGCAGATGTTGCAGAGCTCACAGTCTCAGGTAAGCTCAGGTGCCCTGCCGAGAAGGGGCACGCTGGGTCTCCAAGACATTTTCTCCTTGTGTCCCACCCCCCACCTTCACGTGCTGCTGGGATTCTCTTTTTTTCATTTATTTGTTTTTCATTTTTTTTGACATGGCCACCTGGGAACTCCTATCCTCAGGGACTCTCCTGTAAGATCTCTCCTGTCTGGTAGCTGTTAATAATACCCCGCCGGGAAAGCCTTAGTAAGTAGCAGCTTTAAGATAACTGGCCATTTCCCTACCAGTGGGGTTCCCTGGAGAGCACTGTTGCTACCAACAGAATATCTGAGTGCTCTCCTCAGCAGAAGCCGATGCCGGCTAAAAACTCCCACCGGTGTCAGCAGATCATTAGCTGCAGTGAAGCAAGAACTGTGAAGTATCTGCTTTTCATGGGGCAGTTTGATTCCACCTCATCTGTGTCACATTCAGCACTTGACAGTTTTTAGGAGGGGATTTCACAGGTTCAAAGCATCATCCGGAGCAAGTTCCTCCCCGAGCAGCTGTGTGGGAGGACCAAGGAGGTGATATGTTGTTAAATGATCAGTTATGCCTCAAAATGGACCTCATATCCAGACAAGCCTGCACATTCAGCAGCTTGCAGCTTTTTTCTCCTGTTGCCTGTTGATTCGTTCTGAAGCCACTGAGTAGGCAAAGGCATTTGAAAGCCCTCTGACAATTGTAGCAACAGGCCATCACTTACTTAGGGATAAAAAGCCACTGTCTTGTAGATGTGGTGCTGGAAAGGTGAGAAAAATCCCTTCTCCTGGGTGTTGCTGCATGCTGAGTCCGTGAAACAGCAATAAGTCCCACAGGTGCGAGGTGAGATGTCCCTGGGATCTGCAGCCGACGGGTCCACGCAGCAGCGTGCTGCTTGGCCCGGCTCCCTGCCTTGCGCACCTCTGCGCGCCTCGGTGCCGTTAGTCGGGCTGCGGGGGTGCATGCCCAAATGTCCATCCCTGCTTGTGCAGGTGTGTTTTAGGCATAAGCATAAGCCAGCTCACCTAGGTGGGATCTTGCTGGGCCAGGCAGGGCTGTCACAGACCTGCTGTCACAGAAGGTGGGGAAATCGCAGGAGTGAAGGGTTACTGAGATATGAACTTGTCCCTTCAAACTCAGCCCTAATAACAACAAGCCCACGGAGGGCTGTGGTATTTGCAGACCTGATCATTATTTTCAGACCATTCAAGCAATTTCTGTAGCATTAGTTCTATTAATTTGCTTTGATCTACCTTTCACTATAAGCTGAACCTCATTTCTCGGTGAGTGAGTGATGTCTGGGGTTGTGTTTCTGCTCCTCGGCTGAAACCTCCGTGGAGCAGAGAAGGAGCAGTACTGAAGGGAGGTCAGAGTAGCACCTGCGAGGCAGCTTGTTTTACTCCCTGCTGTCGGCAACCAGAAACTGCTTTATGCAAGTGTCTGCAAGATGTGAGTGTAAGTGTTCGGAGTACCATTGGCGCTGTGTCACAGTTTTTATTCTAATGGATCCTGGTTAAACCACCCCAAAGTGTCTCACAGTTCTTGTTTCGTATCATCCATGTTTGCTGATACCAAGCTGGGCTCATGAATCCCTTAAAATGCAAACGATTGCACTTGGCACAAGAGTAGGAGTCTAAAATCTTGTTCTTATAATAGATATTCCGAGGTGGTAAAAAACAAAACAAACAAAACTTATTACTGAAGAACTGTGTGTCCATCTGAGGCATTTAAATAGTTTCTATTATTGACCGTATTTTGTTCCACTAAATCGGGTCAAATATCTTATTTCCCTTTAATCAATTTCCCTGGAAGTTTCCTTTATTTTTCTCTCCTTCTAGTAGATTTTCCCATAATATTAGACAATCTGAGCCTATGATATGTGACACATTAATAACTACAGGGGAAAGAGCTAGTCATATAAAAGAATGTTGTCTTGGCAAACCAGCGAGTGCTTTTCCTCGGCTGGGAGCTGTGCTGGTTGGAATACAATGGCAGGCAAGAAGGAGCCCTAGTTTATTGAGATAAAAAAGCAGAAACGAGTGGTCTCTTTGCACTGGGGAGATACCCATTCGCAATTTAGCCATAACCATGATTAATACAAGAGTAGCATGGTTTCTGGTTGAATTAAAGGAATTTTTCCCCCCTTTCATTTCAACTTCAAGACAGTCAGGCAGCTGACGCAAAAACTGGTGGTTTTTCTAAAGTGAAATTTCTCTCTCTCCTAAAGCACAGAATTTAAAAGCTAATTCTGGCAATATTTGCCACTTTAAGTGTGCAACCAAAAGATTTCAGTCTGGAAAGTCTGAGTCAGACAGAAGGAAAATGCCCGCCCTTTTTGCAGGCTGCGAGCCTTGCTACGAGGATAAACTCCTGTTTACTTTTTGCCTTTGCAATACTGCTGTTGGTAAAAGTAAGCGCCCCAGCGTATGGCGCAGAGCATGGATTTCAGAGCATAATTTAAGCTCAGCAGATCTCCTCCGCAAGGGATTAAAAGGAAATGCTGTGCATACCCGCAGAGATGATCGACAGAGAAGTGAACCGAGGCCATGGTTTTCCTGTCATTAATCACACGCTGGTTTGGTGAGCTGGCTGCAGTTCATAGAAAGTATCATACTTATCTGACACTGCTGCCATCAGTGCTTGTCACTCCTCCTTCACAAGGACATGATAAAATAAATTATGTGCAGAAAAGGAGGTGGAGAAAAGCCCTCTATTTTTGGTGCTTTTTTCTTGGAAGGTTCTGTACAAACTGCTGAATAAGTCTTGCTGGCAACAAATTGGAAACTGTTGTCATTCATACCGTGTTCTTCTTTTCATAGCGTTTAGATCATATTTTCAAGGTTTCCCATCTAATCACAAGGTTTGGAAATTTGCTTCGTTTACTTGATTCTCCCTTAAGCCTTCCGCTGCCCCATACTCCAACCAGGAGGTAATTCCTCCCATCCCTCCGATTAGAAGATTGCTGCTCTCTGGGGTGCCTTAGTGATGTCTACCTGCCTGCTGGATGTGTCTCCTGCCCTGGTCCTCCCCTGGCTCCCATACTGCAGCTTCCCAGCCTTTGCCTCTCCTCCCACCAGAGAGCTCAGGGTGTTTCAGTGTGTGATGAATGGGATCAAAGTCTCCGAGGACATTAATGTGTTGGATAAGCATCGGGCACAGGAGCTGTGCTCCTATCAATCCTACCACAGGCAGGCAGCTCGTGGTAAATAAACAGTGTGACAGAAGGAATGAAATATTTACTTTGGCTCATTAAAGGTTTGCACTGAGGTGGAAGAATTAATCCCACAACAAATTATGCCTCTGCTATTGCTTCTAGGGTTCGGTATTTTTTTTTTTTAGCATCAGACACCCAGCTCTATCTGCTCCTCTCAAGTCCAACAGGAATCAGTGGCTGGAGCCAAGAGCCTTTGGGGGTTTGGAAAGACATGTCAGGAGTGGTGAATCTCGGCTTGAAGGCTTCCAGCAAGCTGGGGTGAGCTGGGGCTGCCCTGGGCAGGATAAGGATGGGGGGGTCCAAAGAGGGACCTGGACGTTTGGCAGACTGTTGCACTGGGGGTGCAGGTCGTGACCCCACCTCTTTTAAGTAGCCACCTTTTTTGGTTTTCTTGGCTTGTGATGGCAGTTAGAGGTAATTAGAGAAAATGCTAGCTTTGTCCTCACTGAGCTGCAGGTGAGCCTCAGTCCTGCTCCCTGTGACTGCCCAGGGTAAGATCTTTCCTGCCAGCTGTGGGGACAACGGGTAAACTTAAGCTCTGGATCCAAAGTTGCAGGTGTCAGAAAAATGGCATGGAGCAGATTTCACTCTAGCAGCTATTCTTTGGCCTCTGTTTACACAGAGGTTTGCACGGAGGCCTCCAGCCACTCTGCAGAAGATGGCACTGAGGTAGTGCGTTGATACAGGGAGGCTGTAGAGCATCTCCGCTCTGGAAGTGCCAGTCAGACCTGCAGTGCTCTGTGCAGACTTCACAAGCCTGTTCCTCACAAGAGGCAGATCACATTAGTCTTTTTGCTTTGCCTACATTACCGGATCCAGCCCTCTCTCTTATTGCACATGCAGGGAGAGAGACTGCCGAGACGGTTCCTCTCCAGAGGCTGTTAAGAGACATTTAGCTTCAGTTAAGACTCCTCATAAAACAAGTCAGTTTTTGGGCAAGGCAAGGCAGCGCTTGGAAGCCCTCCAAGCCGATGGAAGGAAACACGATGCTCAGGCAGGGCTAGAACTGCTCGTCCCAGGAGATGCGTGCAGGAGGAGCGCTGATGGGGAGGGCTGGGCGGCACCGAGGGAAAGGGGCTCTCAGGTGGAGCTGGGATTACCTGAGGAGCGCGTTGGGGAATATAACTGAGGTTGTCCCTTGGAACCTGCCAGCAGCTATGGGCATCACTCTCCTGGGGGAGATCTGGAGCCACAACAGACTTAGCCAGGTAATCAGTCGTCTCAAAATATCCCCTTTTTTTCCCTAGAAACCAAATAGCCTCTCTGCTGAAAAAGGAACCGTTACGGGTGCTGCGGGCAGGTGGGAAAGCAAGAAACACCTTTGCCCTTCCTTGGCCCGCTTCCTTATGGTCAGCCTCCGGGCGTGTGCATCCCCTGTGAAGCACCCAGCCTGCCGGCCCAGAGGTTTAGATTGTCTTAACCTTTCCTCCACCTGCTGGCATAGGGAAGGGGATAAAGGCTCCCCCCCAAGAAGCACCCCGCGCCCCTGCAGCGGGTGCAGGTGAGCCTGGGTGGGCTGTGGGCAGCAGCAGCCCTGCCGAGCGGCGCGGGCAGGGGCGGCAGCGCAGGGGCTGCATCCCTCCCAGGCTGAGGCTCGCTGGAGGTGGTGCAGCGCTCCGAGACAGCAGCTCCCTTTCTCTCTTGTGTCGCTGGGTGCATTGTATTTCTTGGCACCATGCATCCATGACATCTTGATTTGCAGACAGTCAAATAAAATAGAAAAATAATGTCCCCTGTTAATAGGTTGACACACTGCTTCAGGCCAAGTGTGAGTATTTCTATAGCATTTGCTTTGCTGCCTTATGTCAGTAACTGTTGCTATTGAAAGTAAACACCCCAACTGGTTAAATCAACAGCGTTTTGTTTATTCAAAGCTCATAAACTCCAGTAGCTGTAGGTCACTTTATGAAGTGCCAACCCCTGGGGGAAGAGAAGGAATAGTGTGAAATTATTGCATGCAGTCCACCCATCATGAGCCTTAGAGGAAGGGGATTTATTGGCAATTAATATTTCTTGCAGAGGAAAAAAAAGTAATCCTATTGAGGCAGCTCCACACTGAACCTTGAGCCTCCTTACTGATGGAAATGGGGAATGGGATGAAAACTTCTTATAGGTCTGGGTAAAAAGAAAGATCTTGGAAAAATAAAAGTGAGATTTTTTTTAAAAAGGGTTGGGAAACCACATAGTGGGAGAAGAAGAGTGCAGACAAAATGGGGCAGAGGAAGTCCGGCGCTCGGTAGGTACCTGTATTCCTCCAACTTTCCCTTTAACACACTATCTGCATTGAGAAACTCAACGGAAACACTTCCAAATGGTATTATTCTGCAGCACATATAAAGCAAACATGGGGTTTGTACACCTACAAGGGTGGCCAGGTCTGGGTCAGGGCGAAAGCAGTTTTGGAGATGCCGGTAGCCTGCTCGTGCTGTAGCTGTGCCTGAGCACAGCTCTGCATCAGCCTGGCTGCTGCTGGCCACGGGGCCATGGCAGCACGGACCTGCACCGGGGTACCCGCGGAACACCTCCGCCCATCGCAGGCTTCCAGGCAGCGCTGCTGAGGCCGCCCCGGCTCGGCTGAGGATGGCAGAAGGGTTTTTGGCGTTTCCTAAGAGCTGAGGTGCACATTGCCGGTGAACCTCCCCGGCTCCCTGGTAGGTCGCAGCATACACAAACACTGTGCTCTATGGAAGTTGGACAGAGGCTTGGTCTTCAGCAGCGATTTCCAACTTGCTGGGATCCAAATGTAATTAAGATGAGTCAGACAGTTATTTCCAGGCTAAAATTTGTCCTTCCTCGTCCTGAAAAAGCCTTGAGAACCACTGATCTGTTGGATGTCAGGTACAAAGCTCTCTGCTAACAAACTGAAGTTTGTAGAAGACGTGGGTTAATCTGGAATTTGATTATCTTGGATACTTTGAAAGTGAAATTTGGGGCTTGAATAGGAATAAACAGTGTCCAGGGCAAAGCTTAGATAAGTTTTCTCTTGACTGTTGTAGATGTGTTTTTGATGATTGCTATTTACTCTTAAGCCTTTAAGGTTACAAATCTGTCTTTGTGATAAATCCAATTATGAACTCATCAAAAATTTGAGTATTTAGGGAAAGGGATTAATCATACAGCCATGTGAAAGAAATTAGCAGCTTCTGTGAAAATAATCTGAACATATATTCTTAATTGGCAGTATCTTAACCCAGCTGTTGTTATATATTTGAAGGGAACAATGAGTCATAAGGTTGTTTTAAATAGATGTTAAAAAATGCCTCTCAAATGGTTCAAGAAAGTTATAAATATTGAATTATCTATATTTTTAACAAGAGCAAAAACTCTATGTCATGGCTGGCAGAAAGGGTTCAACTGACCTTGTCCTTGCTAGAAAAATTGCTACCCTCTGCAACAGACACCTATCTGAAAGGTTTAATGCTTGTGTTTTCCCACCAAATACTCTAGCATTTCTTGATGTGGGGAGAGAATCTGTACAGCGCTCACTGCAGCCAAGAGCTGCTGCGTTTTTGGCTTTCTGATGGTTGCACAGCAGTAACAGGGTGCTGGGACCAGGTCACAGACAGCACAGCCTTGCCTGTGTGCGAGTGGAGGGCCAGCACTGAACGTATAGGATAATATTTCCTTATTTTTGGCTCAGCAGCCAGCGGTGTTCAGTGAAGGGAAGACACAAGTGCTCAGGGTCTCTTGGGAGCAGGCTCTTTGTCAGAGAAAGTTAAAATCCAGCCAAGGCAGCTGTTAAATAGATGAGCGGCATCCTCTAGAGGCCTTTCCAGTTGGGGTGGATGAATCTGGAGGAGTTTTGAGTGCAGGTCATGAACTCGCAGTTCACCAGACCCAAACTGCTGCCCACCTGGTCTGGTCACAGGGAAGCTTATGATATTTTCCAGCTGTCTGTGTTGTAGGGAACAATTCTCGCATCTTCGCTTTCTTCGGCTCCTGCCGCTTGTTCACAATCAATTGGAATGGGCTTGCAGGGATGGTGACCAGGATTCTCCGAAGCTTTTCTGACCGTGCAGATGGCTGTTTTAACAGGATGAGAGGAAAGTAGGTTGAGAGATGGTGCTATCCTGGTTTTCTGGCTGAGGAAAGAGAATAACTTGCCAAAGTCACGCTCCAAGTTTGTGGCTAGGAATAGTAAAGACCTTAGAAATCCTTGATCACGTATATGCCCATCTGGATTCCACCCTACCTTTTCTTTCCTTGCCTTTTATAATCAAACTCAGTTTGCAGCACACGGCCCTGCTCCTCGGATGTTCAGGCCTCTGCAAAACATGCTTGCAAAAAGCCGAGGCTGCAGCAGAGTCCCGGTGTGACCCCTCCTGCTCGCTGACGTGGACGTGGCTTTGTGATTGCCCCTCTTGTTGTGTGCACAAGGCTTGGTGCCTGCACATGGAGACGGTGCTTTTCTTGGCAAATGGACTGTTCCATGCCTGGTGTAGTCCCTGTTCTGTAGGAGGCAGTGGGCTTTTGCAGAAGAGGTTTATTTTTATTTTTTTTCTGAAGGAATTCAGTGTTATTCAGTGGAATCCTCTCTGCAGGTGGAATTTTTGGGCTCCAGGGCTGTAGTGTGCCTGCACTTGAAAATTTGGCCATTTATTTGGAAACAGACATGGGCAAGTTCCAGCTCATTCATCCAAGCTGTCCTTTCTCAAGGACAAGGAGTAAGGCCAGCACAGCTGAAACGCTGCAGCCAACTCCTGAATGTTTCCAAATAAAATGCCTTGAGTAAGTTTATTTTTCCCTCTCAAACCTAAATTTAGCACCCTGGAGAAGCTGCTTTGGCAGTCAACAGATGGTAACGATGACAAGATCGATCTGTGGATAGTTCTGGGAAGATCTGGAAAGTCCTGGTAAAACAGAGTTGGTTTCATTCATGTCTGCAATTTGTCCACAGCCCAAAGATCTGCTCATGAACTTCCAATGGTTGAAAGACAAGATATCGATAGCTGCCTCGTTTATGGAGGACAACAGATGATCCTGACTGGACAGAATTTCACAGCAGAGTCCAAGGTGGTGTTCACAGAGAAAACATCAGGTAAGGCAGTTTTTTTCTAACTTTCCCTAATGGGATAACGCAAATCTGCAGTGCTGTTGTGTCTCATGGTCTCATCCTAAGATTTGTGCTCATGAGGAACTCTACTCAAGTGAGTAATCCCATTCAAGTTCATGTAAGTAAAACCAAATCACTTGACTTAACCATGTGAGTAAAATTAGACTTGAAAGCAAATATTTGTGTTACTGCTTCACAAGAGTACAGACACTGGGAATCAGCAGAAACAGGATATGTTATCAGGGAAATGGGATGACCGTTACATCTTCCTCTACGCTTGTTCAATCTCATGTTTAGTGAACGCTACTGTAGAAATATAATTGAAATGAACATTTTTTATTGATGTGAACTACAGGCAAAGATTGTGTTTTCTTCCCTTCAGAAGTCTGTGGGGGAAAATGTTCATAATGTATGTTTTTATATCAAAGTAAAATTATTTTTATAAGTGCTGACATGCAAGGATACATCACTTCGTCTTCCATTTTTTATCAGATATTTTTCTATAGGCTCAGACTATAGTAAAACAAATCAAATTCAATTCAAAGAGAAGAGCCCCCTCTTACAGCCCAATGCTTCTTTTTTCCAGTAGAGCTGCTTCTTTTAAAACTTGTTTTGCCAGTTTTCAGGTAATTTTGCTAGCTCTTGAGCAACCATGAAGGGGGAATGAGTGGCAAGTTGTAGATTCTCTCTCTTTTCTTTTCATCTTGTCTGCTTATTTGCTCGACTTGCACAGAGCCAGTACAAGATGGTCCTAAGCCCTGACTGGTGTTGGATGAATATAAATAAATAGTAGGAACAAAGAATGGTTACTGGGAGTTATTTCGTTGCCTAGCATCACATTTATTGCCTTACCTGAGCTGTCTGTATCGTGTTTTCATAATGGCATGCTATAATAAACATATCTTGATTTCTAACTCAAAGAATACCTGACCCCAGAAAATACGCTTAGCATGATCTAATGGTTAAGGTGGGCAGCAGAAGTCCAGGTTTTCTTGTTTACAGGAGGAAATGCAAACAAATGCATTCTGCTGTAGTTAGTTACCTGTTTTTTCAGAGCTGAATTGTTTATTTTCTAATATTATACGCATGCAGGCATTTCATCTCGCCTCACTAAGCAGCATGTGTATTTTATTGGATTTTCTAAGGCTTTTGCAAAGTGACATTTGTTTCTTTGTAAACGGTCTGGACTTGTTTAACTTACCCTTCATTAGGCTTGATTTTTGTATTCTAAATACTGTGCTCTGCAAGGATAATAACAATGTCCAGGGATCAAAAAAGCACTTTGCAGGGCCATACTCTGCCATCCTTTACTCCTGTGGATTTCAGCGAGACAAAGGACTCTGTAGTATGAAAAGCGTTAGCCTGTTTTATGTAAAATTTGTGCTGTTAAGAAAACATGTTCCTAAGTTTTCTGTCGGTAAACTAAGGTAGACGCAGCTTAAGCGATACATCCAGTGACTTGCAAGGGATTTAAGAAATTGCACCGCCCAAGTGAACAGCATGTACATGATTTACTGGGGTAATGCTTTTGGCTAAAAGTAAGAATTGAGCCAAAAATTAATGTATGTGGGCATCAGCTGGTGACAGGGGTGGAAAAAAAGCATGCTGTGGGTCCCAGCTTCTTCCCACACCACCAGCAAGCCATGTTGTTTTACAGCAAGAATGAAAGGCTCTGGGCTCTGAACTGTGAAGGTTCAGATCAGCCTGTGCAGTCAGAGCAATTTTCTTGGCACCCTGTATTTCCTTTTAAGCCCGCGTATTAATTCCTTCCCACTGTGCTGCCACTGTTCCGTCGATGTCAGCGAATCGTGAAGGTGCATGGGAACACGCTTGGCAGCCCGCGACGGTACCTGTCCCAAGAATGTTTTGCAGTAACTAAAGGAGATAATATGCTAAAAGGAGGTAGCTCTTAATGCCATTTCGAGGAAACATCCAAAATGCCCTGCCCCTATTTCCATATAAGAGCAGAGAAGGCTCTGGCTGGAATAGATGTTAGAAAGTAAAAAGAACAACAACATTTTCCACACTAAATCTAAAGCTTTTCTTCACTGCTGGGGAAACTGCCTTTTTTTTTTTTTTTCTTCTTCTTTTTTTACCTCCTGGTAGCGGAGAGGCATGACTTATCCCAGCGGCAGTGCCCAGTCTGGAGCAGGGATTTGCATGCTGGTGTTCCATATCCTGCCTGCCCCACCTCCCCTCGGCCTCTGCAGGCAGTCTCAGTCTGCTGGACTTTGAATAAATGATTGGCAGAGGGGGAATTTAGAGGATGGGAGGCCCAGAGTCAAATCTTTGATTTGAATCAGAATTTTGTGTAGTTTGCAGTGGGTTGCGTGGGGAACTCTGCTGCGTGCTGAATGCGAGCTAGTTCTCTGTGTATCCATGCACTCTTTTGTAATGCAGCAATACCTCTTACAGATATGCCCTGAAGTGCTTTTAAGTGAAGATTGCTTTCTTTAGTAGGTATATCTTAAGGTGAGGAAGGTTAAGAAGCTGAGCTGGATATGCAAATCAGGCAGGGGCTGATCAGACTCTGGCTGACTGCAGTAGATTGCGGATTAAGCCTTTGTGCTTGGGCTGTCAGAGGTTAATGAGTGTCCCAGCTTGCCTGAAAATTAGGATCTTATGCACCTGTGACTTTCAGCTTCCCTCGTTATAATTAAAATTGTCTACAGTGTATCACTACTATGGCCATGCTTAGTTGTTGTTGCGTTATCCTGCATGAACACAGACCAAAAAGGCCCGGTTCTGCAGCCTGATTTATCAATTAGAAATGTCACTGGGTGGGAGGAGGAGGTGGATCCTGCGCTCACCTCGGGGAGCTCGCTCGCTCGCTGCAGATCCGATCTGCACAGCACCTTGCAAAAAGCACTTACAAGCTGCTCAGAAGCAAAGTAAGCCACAATAAACATCCCGGTGGGTGGATAGTGCACCGCTGGCGTGACCCTGTCATTGTTGCGCCCTCTTCCAGAGCACAACACGGCCCTGGGGAGCCTATGAAAGAATCTCACCTTTGTGAAGGCAGGAAGATGCACCATGCTCGCAGGGGAAACATGGTTTTCTTTGAGCTTCATTTTAGCAGCTCACAAGCCTTGTCTGTGCTAACAAGTGGTATTTGATTTCCCATTTTTGCCACCAGTTTTAGCCCTGCTAGTAACGACAAGGGTGAGAGCAGCAGTGTAGATAACCATCTAATAGCTTTTTGCACGTCATACTCCATAGAGCTCCTTGACTTGGCTTGTTTGTCCAGTGTTTAAGATGAGAGTAGCAAGACTCTTTTTTCCCCAAAAACCTTTGTGCAGCTATCTTTGTGCAGTGAGACATTCTCCTGTTACTTGTTTCACGGACTCCAAAATCTGGGTGTACCTTGAATCTGAGGTCTGAATCAGTGTCCGCAGTGAACCGGGTGCTGGGAAGGTGGCAGTCGGCATGCCTCACAAAACTCAGGAAACTGCTGACGGGGCTCACAATTGTAAATTAGGTTTTATCCCTCAGACAGATACTCAAAACTTATTTCAATTTCCTATGGATCCTGCAGGCAACTCTTCACTCACTACTAGCAACGCGGAGAAATGTAGAACTTTTCATATTTGTAACTGAAATACAACATGCTTCTAAGAACAATAATGAATCGGTTTTACTTCTCTGTTACATGGCACTACAGATAGGTATATTTTTCCCTAGCAATACCTGGAAAATAAAGAATATCCCTCAAGTTATGCTGGGATGTCATTATGAAAACAACTGCCTTGTTGTATTATGCAAACTACAAACTATTGCAATGAGCTCGCCAATGAGAAGTCTGTAAAAGTCTCTCATTTTAGGCTTGTGACAGGAAATGGCAGCAGGAAGCCAACTGAAGGGGCTGGAGTTCAGTGCTCTGTGTGCAAGCAAGGAGCTAAAGTACTTACATTTGAAATGCTGATGCATAAATAGCATTCATTTTCTTAATGATAAGGTTTGCCAACATGCAAGCATTATAGTTTTGAGTTCTTTTTAAGGTTATCTCTTCCTGATGACAGATTGTAATCGGTAGCTGCTGTAAGCCAGGGGAACTCATGAATTCAGTAGAGTCAGTCCAGCACACAAAAGCAGAGTTTGGCTGAAGGGGTTTTAAGGTCTGTACTCAGAGACACATAACTGAGCCCAGCTAAATAAAAATAGGTCAGGGGAAGCAACAAGAGAAGTTTCTGAAGCGCACGTAGTCTTTTTATTTTGATCTAGAAGAGAGCTTGAAAAGCAGTCTTATAGCTATCAAGGATTTGGAATATGCTGAAGGTCAACGGTGTTAGTGTTTGGTTGGGGCCCAGATCTTACAATGCAGTTAAAAAAAGAAAAGGGTTGGAATTCCCCCTTTTATTTGTTTTAATTGTCACATAATAATTTGCAAGTCAGATGTTGTTGCTTGTATTGTGTTTACTCCCATTTGTGTACTGGTTACTGCTGCTCTGCTGTGAGTGATAGAGGAGTTTCATGTTTCTCTGGGAGAAAAGTGCAAATGGACTGTGCTTTCCCCTGCCAAGCTCTTATGGTGGCCACATGGACATCATGAATCATCACTAGGACAATGTGGGTGGTGGAGGAACAACCCAAACAGAAAGCGTACATCTTTGGAGTAGATCCACCATAAATCTTTCAATTCGGCCATGCAGTGTAAAGAGAAGAGGTGATGCTCTCTGTGCCCTTTGAACTGATGCAGCTGTCAAGGCCTCTGAAGCATGGACACTCAAAGTCCATTTGTCAAAAATAAATATTTCCAGCTCTAGATCCAAGCAATGGAGTTCTAGTTTCTTTTTCCCTTGAGTTCCTGCATGTCTGTCACCTCGGTGATGTTTTCATGACAGTGGTTTCTTAGGAGGCTAATAGCTAGAGCAGGTGAGCTTGACCATGTTTGAAGGTCTGCTGGTTTCAGGAGAACCCACCACAGGGCAGGGTCAGGGCCATTGTGTTCAGTGTGTCGGTGGTGAGTTGAGGCTTTCATCTGCACAGTGCCCAAAATGCTGTGCCTGAACAGAAGTACTTGCCTCTGTATCCCAGAAATGAACCGTGGAGCCTGTGCTAATGCCTAGGATACCGAGACCTACAAACCTTTCTTCCTTCCTCCCTCTTGTTCCATCTTGTACCTCCTCTGGCTCCATCCTATACCCCCTTTGGCATACCTCGCAGCTTTACTGAAATAGCTGAAATAAGATTCACAGAGTTTGTTGCTTCAGGTATGGCAGTAGCGTTCATGCCTTCATGCACAGCAGGAGCAGTATCATGCCCATCCTCTTTGAGGTCAGGTGCTCTCTGCTTCTCGGGTTTATATGTAAGTGTTGCTCTCTGTCAGGGATCGGTGTAGGAGATGGGCTCTCATTGCACATCCAGCAATGCTAACTGCAGTGGCTTGTGTGCTCAGAGTCGCCCATGACCACGTGTACCTGTTTTAACCCAGTATATTCATTTACATCCCTTCCAATGGCTTGCTTATCACTGGAACAACAATAATGGTAGTAACTATTCTGATGATATTTGTACTGCTTCAGTGTCTCGCTGATTTCCAGCACTGCTGTACATCTGTCATTGCAGACGTGCTTTATTTTAACTCTGGGCAAATAATTTCATTTCTTTGAAACATATTGCTCTCACTTTTAGAAGCAAACAAGCAGGCTCTAGAGTGATTTTGCTCTCAAACTTGCACTTTTCAGTATTCCTGCTGCATCACAAGCTAGCAAATAAGCACAGCTGTGCTTTCTAGTTTTGGAATTTCCACTTTCTAGAAAAAGTTTTGTTTTTAAAGCACAATAAGTTGGACCCAATGATGCTAGCAATCTTCCTGTACCTCTCCTTGCAAAAGTTAAAAGGAAATCACCACTCTCTAGAAAGGTTTTATATTCACAACTTCTAGCTGGTGATAGCGATGATTTGTTAAATATATATTTAGATATCGTTAAAATGCACAATAGGTTTAAAAAATTGTAGAAAATTAAGAATTTATAGTTACTTATATTACTCCCTTCTGGTCTGCAGCTGCAGCAAGAGCTCAGTACTTCTGGATGTTTGGGCATGGCACTTGCTTATGAAAAGCAGTCAGTGAGTTCAGTGAAATGGGGTAAATCCTTTGTTAATGGGGTGTGGGAGACCTCAGCAATCAGTTCTGGAGCAATGAACAGCTATACACTGCCAGGCAACGAGGGGAAGAGCAGGGCAGCCTTGACAAGCAAGGAGTTAAAAGGGGTGATGTTTTATTTTGAGCCGAAGCTCCTGGGGAGGCTGAGTCCACAGTAAATGTTGCCCCAGACCCATGAATCCCAAGGTGCATACTGGCTAACATTTCATCACAAAGCCACTATTGCAAGTGCTCTTCTATGCAGTAAATGCCTTTTACAGCCCATATGTGTTGTACTTGTATAAATTGATACATATCTGCTCAAAATCAGCCAAATAACTTGAAACATGAATCAGTCTTCTGGCCAGGACAATTCACTGTAGAAAACTGTGATGGGATGGCATTATGGCATGGATAGCACAAATAGAAGGTGGCTTGTGTATTGGTTTTGATGATCGTGAGGAAGCAGGGCTGAGGATCATGGTCCTTTGTGGGGGATGTGAAAGGAAATTATACGGCTGTCTACAGGAATGTTCCCCTTTTCTGTTGTGTCAAGTTTGAAATCTCTTACTGTGCCCCAAACAGGGAACTAAATGCCTGTTAGTAGTCTGACAGTCTCATGAATGATCAAAAAACTCCTGGGGAATGCAAAAAATAGCAAACTATTTTCAACAACTATCTCTTTGAACTTAATGATGCAAAATTAATGATACAGTTTTCTCAGGCAAATTAAAGATAAAAAAGACACCAACAGTTTTTAAAAATGTTTCAATTTTTTCCCAGATCCATCCATAAGATATGTTTGCTCTTTGACCCCAGTTAACAACTTTAAATATTTAATGCAAGCTCCAAGCTCAAGTTCTCTCACTGAATTTCTAAATTCATGAACTGAAATAGAGGCTTTAAGTTACGGAAAATTGAGAGGAACAAGATGTATCTTAGAACTAGGATCATAACTTAGTCACAGACGCAATCCATTGCTGAACAAGCATGGCAATGTAGGTTTCCAAGGCATCTTAACCTGAGACAAAAGCCCAGCATCTGGGGAAAAGAAGCCAAACTATTATTTGGGTTTTTTTAATGGGAAAAGCTAAGGAAAAAAGCATAAATATGTGGGAATAGTTAGAGAGTTAGCAAAACTGAGTGGTACTGTAATCTTAAATGATTTAATTTGTTTGCAATGTGAGGTTCTACAGAGAGTATATGAAATAAATTTGCTATCTTGCTATTTTCTTGCACTTTCTCCACTCCACACAGTCTGTGGCTAGAGTCCAGCATTTAAAGCTGGATGCATATCTTCTCCACTCTAAAGCTGCAGAGCGATGGGATGAACCAGGGGAATAAATTACAGATGTCTCTGTCGGGAGGCCCACCTGATTTTTGCATTAGCTAAAGGTGATCACCTTCCAGGTTAATCTCCCCTCCTTGTGCCTTGCAGTGCATCAAAGTTGTCAACAAAGTGGAGCACAGGGCCTGCTTGGTAGTTCTCTGCAAAAAGACGTCAGAACTGGGGAGGATCAAGGAGGTTTTGTTCTCTTTGTGTTTCTGTTTTGTTTCTTCTTTCTAAGCAAAAGAGGAATGTGTCTCAGCAAATCCCATTTGTGAACACTGAAGAGTAACAAGTATTAATCAGGAGGATTAGAGTTTGCCCTTTTTTGCTGTGCAAATTAGAAAATTTCAGGGTAAATGGGACACCTTCTGCTTTTCCTTGCTATTATAGCTGCTGAAACCCCAGAAAACCTTTCTGCTCACAGGTTTACTCCCTGGACGAAATGTGCTGCCTGCCCCAGGTGTTCTTGTAAATCCCACAGGGCAATTGTCAGATATTAAATTGGGGATCCCAGAAAAACACTGCAAAACAGGAAAAAATCTAAGGATCACACTCACAAAAATGCAAAAGAGTGTGGCTGCAGAAACGGAGTTGCCATAGCTGTTAGAGACTCAGTGAGACAGGGTGGAATCCAGTGTTTTGGAAGGTTTCCCCGTATGACACAAGATTTTGGAATTTTACAGCTGGTAAATCCTTATTAACACAGGCAGCCACTACTGGCCTGGATTCCCTGGCTCACTGTTTACTATGGGGGCGCCTAGTGGAAGTATGCCTGGTCCTGATTATTCAGCTTTGAATCTTAATTGTTTAAAAAGAATATTAAAAAATAATAATAATTTTTGGAATAAACAAAAGGCAGAGAGACAAGCTTCCATCACCTGTTGACAGAAAATTGATCCTGTAGAAAGTTGGCATGGGGAGTGGAATTCCCTATTCTCCCACTTAGTCATCGCATCCTGGTGTGACTCATTTTATTACATGGAGGTTCCCAGTGGTTTTATTTTGAGAGGAGCTTTTGTTTAATAATTTATACACACACACACACACACACAAAAACACACGTATAATCTTAAAAAAACAACAAATCCATTTTGATGAATTGGCATAAGGAATCATTTGGAAGACCTCTGGAATGACAGACTGCCCCTGCTGCTTCACTACTCAACTACTGTATTTATGTTTTGTTTTAGCGTGAATTGAATTTCTCAACAATAGATGGGGAGAATTCTCCTCTAGACTTGTTCTCACTGTGCAAAATGTCAGATTTGGGGCTGGGCTGGATGGCGGATGACTAATCCTTTGGCCTTTTACCTCCCAGACCTTGACTTGTATCTTTGGCCTTGGTGACTCAAAGTTATGTCCTCAGTGAAATGAAGGCACTGGCTTCAGCTCATCATAAACAGAGCTTCATTAACTGCAGTGGGCAGTCATGCTTCAGAAAGAAAAAGAAATCCGTGGAAATCAAGCTCAGTGAAAAATTCAATAGCTCTACTTTTGTGAGTTTTAAATTCATTCATGCTGTGTTTGCTCTAAAGTTTGAAAACTATTCTGAAGTAAAAGCTTAGAAGGAGACAACTAGGACTAGAGGCTGAGCAACTTTGCACTGACATGGAGCAGAATAACTTTCCAGCTGAAATCAGAATTCATCCCTGAAAAAAGCAGCAGAGTCTTTGTGTGAGTTTTCCCCTACCCATAAGGTTTCTGCATCCCAGGAGTGGTGTCTGTTCTGCTGGAAAGCATTCGTTGTTGTTTGCTTTGTTCTTTGGGTGGCTCTAAAAAACCTTGACTGTTTTCCAGAGATGCCTCTCATCTGCTGATAAAAGCTGACAGAGATAATCACTGTGCTTTTTTGGAAGACCTTCCAAGAAACACAATGAATAGGGACAATTCATTGCAAGCCCAAAGGGAACTCTGCAGAAATATCTAGTCGAGGCAGCTGTCCCACTAACTACCAGGCTCAGTTTCTTTGGGGAACTAGCGTGGTTTGCTGCCTGGGAAAAAGGTAACAGGTTGTTCATTAAGTAATTTGTGTAATGCTTGACTGAAAAGCAATGTACATTTTCAAGCATAAAATCACATGCAGGCACAGAATCACATACGGAATTGGCACAATAGTATACTTAGTCTTCAACTGGAGAGAACTGCAAAGAAAATTTCATGAACCTCTCAGTCCATCAGTCATGCTTGTTCAAATAAAGCAGTAAGTTTGTTTCTCTGCTAGTTACTGACCCCAAAGTCATGAGTAAGGGATCGTGAATAATGTGTAAAGGCTGTAACTGGTTCAGAAAACCTTTAATTGGCTAATTAAAAAAAGCTCTATAAGGGGCTGCAGAGAATCACCCAAAATGTTCCTAATGCAGACTGACGTTTTGATTTTCCCCAAAGTTTGAAGCAAGACTTTTGGTATGATCACAGTTTGAGTTAGAGAGGGTAGAATTACTTTCTTCCAACAACCCATTCATTCCTCCAAAGAGTGCTGACACAATCAGATCTCTCATCAGGGTTTAATGCTAAGTCTCATAGCCCTGAAGCAGCACAAAAATCTCTATTTCCTGAACATTTCACTGACCTGTGGTGTTAAAGACTTGCCAACTAAGACAAACCATTAAATGAGCAGGGAGCCACAACAGTAAAAATATTGCATGAGGCAGCCGTGGCTGGTAAGACCTCAGGGTCTAAATCCAAAAATATTTTATCATCTTTAGTGGAACTACTGCTCTTTTCAGAGGCACGGATTGAATTCCCCATAGTGGAGGTAGAATTTGAGATGCACCACACACGTGGACCTGGCATCAAGTTCCTGTGTGATCCATGCGTGTATTGGGACATCCTTGCAGTGCTCTGGCTGGCACATACTGCTCGCAGGACAGCCCAGCGCTGAATGTGACCTGCAGAGCACACGTTGTCTGCATCTGTGTGCTCGTGCTCCTACAGTACTTCAGCAATAATGATGCTGTTGCTCTTTTGCAGTTTTCTTACCTCTCCACTGTCAAAGCAGATTTAGTTATATGCAATAAACAGCTATCTGTACTTGTAAACTTTAGATTAAGTTATTAGTCAAGCTGGGGCTTAATCCTCTAGGTTTGCAAGCAGGGAGGGGACCACTCATTTGTCCCGTTTGTGGCATGACAGAATTACAGGGTAGTTAAGGGCAGAAAGGGACCTTGGGAGGTCATTGGTCCAACCTCCTGCTCAAAGCAAAATGCATCCGTAGTGTTTAGGCACCACCTGGGTTGCAACACTGACACTGGAGAAAAGGGTCTACTTCAGTGTACCCAGGTCGTGACGCATGTTTTGTACAGGGGGCTGTGCTTTGCCATCATATCAGCATTACGATTTTTAGCACATCCTTACAATAAAAATCTTATTTTTGCTGATGACTTCCTTCAAACATCCACCTCAATTTCCTCCTAAAAAAATTTCTCATTTATGCACATTCTAAAGATAACTGTGTTGACAGTTTGATGCAAGTTTTCTCCGTTCAAAATTTCCTCAGATTGTCCTACAGATGGGCCTTAGACTTCTCAGTTTATTCCTCCTGCTCTCCATTAACTCTCTGAGTGTGCATAATCAAAAGATTTCTTTTCGTTACCAGCAAAAAGGATAGGTTAAAGTAGACAGACATTTCTGAATGCAGTTGTATTTTTCATTTTATTAACAGCCTCCCTCATCATTCTGCCAAAATCTCACCGTAATGTGCGTATCCAGAGGGGTTAAAGGAAAAGCAAATATTGATTGTCTGGAGCTGAAGGTTGTACATTCACAACTGTAAAAGTGGAGCAGTGAGACAGATGGAGCCACGTCATGATATTAAGCATAAAGGTCAGGGAGTGAGCTGCAGAGTGGTTATATTCAAGAGGGCTTCAGTGCTTAAAGAACAGGGATTGCTGCTGCTGACAGATACTTTAGAAACCTGTTTAGCTGCCACAAGCATGAATATATCCAAACAGAAGCATCTATCATCATTAGAATGACAACTCCAAATATATTTATTTCTTGTTTGGTTGGGCTTATTCTCGTTTTTACTCTTAATCCCCACAGACTTTGGACTCAGCCTAAGCATCATTTGATTTTTATGGCTGGCTTCATTAGCTTTTAGTGCAATTTCAGTGGCTCGGTTACTAAATCAAATCCACTGTGATTGTGGTTGCATATGCTTCACAGGCCTCTTGAATACAGCAGATGACTCGGAGGCCCGTTTCTCCTTTATTTTATGCATTTTGGACCAACAAATCCTTTTAATTTCTACCTTCTTTGTGAAGTTAGTGCTGTTGTATCTGCACAGACTGTTTGAATTTAGCAGTACAGAAACAAAGATGAAAACATTGTGCCTGGAGGAAAACCAGTGTCAAATATTCCCACTCGGCTGTCCTTGTTGTCAGGACATCTTCATATTGCACTGCTTAGACAGTTCCTGATGGGTGTCTCTATCAGAACTCTATTTTGTTGTTTCCTTTTCCCTCCTTTTTTCTTCAGAGAACTATAAAAATTTCTCTTTGGGTTTTTTTTCTGGGGGTGTGGGGAGGTTCCTTAACATATACGATGATAGTTTCTTTTCATTAAGATCACCTAGAAGAGGAATTAAGCATTTACTGCCTTGTCATCAGACAGTGCATTTAGTATTTGCTGGATTAAACTCCTGGTATTTGCTGGCTTCCCCCTTCCCTGAGATATTTACCATTTCAACCATGGTGAAGCGTTAGCTGCATTAATATGGTTATAGATTTAACCTGCAACAGTCCAGAGCAGTGACCAAAGCATATGCTTACTGTTAAATAATGGAGTATTTTCCATTCCTTTGCACAGCGGTCCTTTGGGATGTGAGGGCTAAAGAGCAAAAGGGGTGAGAGCCTTGCCGGCTCTAATACCACAGCTTGCTTCGGCCGTCTCCGTTCCAGCAGTCCATCACTAATCCACGTGTTAGCGTAGAAAAGACAACTGACTCACTGTGGAGGAACTTGAAACGCTTCCAAAAAAAAAAAAAAAAAGAAAAAAGTCAGAATTATTTAGCATTTTCTCCTTGCAGCAGAATGCCGTGGCAGCAGTGGTGTGAGGTGTTGGAGGCCCGGGCTCTCTCTCTGCCCTCTCCCCCTGTGAGACTCTTCCTCACAGGTAACCGATGGACGGAGCCCATCTTCCAGCTTTTCCTCAGCTGCCTCCGTGTCCCCAGCGGGGAGGATTGGGGGTGAGGAGGCCCAGCCAGCGCTGTGTGCCCCCTCCTGCCCCTCCACAAGCCAGGCACCCTGCCCAATCGCCCTGGGCAGCCGGCCCGTCCTGAGGGAGGAAGGGGCATGCTGTTGGCGACAGACCCAGGGAAAACCCTTCTCTCCCTCCTGTGTGTTTAGGGGCCAAAACACAGCAGAGGTGTCTCGCTAGGGGAGGCAAGGTCCTGCCTGCTGCCGGTGGTCATGCTGGGAGGGACCCCCAGGCTGAAGGTGGTCATGCTGGGAGGGACCCCCAGGCTGAAGGACACAGAGCAGGGCCCTCCCTGGGGCCGCGGGCCCGGCCATGGAGCAGCAGCCCGGAGAGCCGAGCACATCTGTCAGCTCATTGTCTGTGCGGAGCGGAGAACAAAGAGGAAAACAACAGAAAAAATGCAAAATGCATTTAAAAATACTCTTTCATTTCCCTTTTCGCCAGAAGCAGAAGTACTTAAATAACAGAGGACAAAAGCAGCTCTTGCAGAATTTCCAAGAATTGGGAAAAATAAAAAGTCCTGTGAGAAGGACTGTTTTTAGGAGACTTCCACCCCTGTCCTGCCAGACCTGGGCGTGCAGTCTGGGGAACCCCCCGCAGAAACGCGCCCGGAGCTGCCTCCCCCTCTCCACAGCAAACACCAGCCTTGCGGCTGCAGTATTTCAAGTCACGTCGGTTCGTGGGGATACGTGTCCCCTATTCATTTTAAAATCAAGCTTTCAGAAAGGTATGAGGCAATTTTTTTTCCCATCAGTATTTTTATTCTGCAAATTGCTTGGCTGAAAGGCTTAGCAGAATATAAAAATCAAAGGGGTAGAGATTAAAATCTGAGAAAAAAAAAAAAAAAGTCATAAGGAAGGCATTGCTAAAAGATGTTTCTGGGAAGTGTGGGCGACAGTAGATTTAAGAAATATTTGTATCCAGATGAAGCACCCAGTCTGTGTACAAATGTCCTGTCACTACTGATGTACTCTTATAGCATGGGGGTTACTTTGATGGTATTCCATACAAGGGGATCAAATTTTATTTTCCTCTATAAATACAATTTTGTGTAACAGAATGGAGACGAGCTGCATGGATGTAATTAAGAGCAGAAAGACTTCCAGTGGTTCAGAGGTAGAGGCTGTTGCACATGCAGTGAGGTGGTTTTACACTGAGTATGGTGAATATTTGGTGCTTTACCGTGACTTTAGGACTGCCGGTGGCACTCTGTCACAGCCCGTGGTGGTGGCAGTGCTGAGGTACAGATTCAGAGTCAGACATGTTGGGCTTGTTCCTCGATCAGAGAAGATGTATTGCTAGATATCATGTGATGAGATTTCATGTTGCACTTACAAGAAACGAGTATAAATAGTAAAAAGGCATACATAACAGAAATCAAGCACCCTATATAGCTTGTTTCCCAATTACAGTGAGAATCCGTCCCTGTTGAACTACTTCTAGAAAAACACATGCTCCCGTGAGAATTCAGAGCATCTGCCAGTTTCACTGTTCAGCACCTCTAAAAATCAGCCCTGAAATGGCTCAGTTTGCTTGCTTCCATCTCTATGCATCCCTTACAAGATCTGGATTTTCAGCTAGTCCTACCTCCACCTCCTCGCCCATTCCACCACTTACCACACTGCTGGGGAGCCATGTGGTCTTACCTTAAAATAGGGGAAAGGTTGCTGAGCTGCTGACCGAATGTGACCATTAACGAGTTATCTGACCTTCTGGTGCCCTCCATCAGTCAAGCTGGCTGAAATCAAGTCTGGTAGAAAGCAGATGTTGCACCTGTGCTAAATATTTCATTCCTCAGTTCGGCTAACTTCTATATAAACACTTAATTTTAATATGTATGTTAGCTTTTTCCTGGCAAGAGGAGCGTTCAATGATGTGTTTAAATTAAACGCTGTTGCTTTTGGTTAGGCCTGGGAAGGTGCTTGAAATTAAGTCCATTTTGAGAGCTTTGCTAACTTGATGCCTTTAATTTGTCTCCTTTTTTTAAGTCAAGCTTTATGATTAAAAAAAATAGTGAGGTTAATATTGTGATATTCTTCCAGATGGGCAGCAGATCTGGGAAATGGAGGCAACAGTGGACAAAGATAAGAGCCAGCCTGTAAGTATGCAAAACATTGGATGTCCTCTCCTTAAGCTTCTCAGACAGCAAGTTGTATTCAAGGGGTAGTTTTCAAAGAGCGTCTCAAAAGCAGAAAGAGCAGCTATCTTACTGCTGTGATGAACAAATGTCAAATGCTTCAGCAGTAAATGTGTTGCAAAAAGAAACTATTCATTTAGCAGTAACCCACAGCAAACTGAATAACTGCTAGATTTTGTGTTCTTGGAGAAGACGCTATTGTATCAGCCCAGTCCACTGCAGGATGCTGGCTGTCCTGACTTCCTTTCTCCTGTATGGAAGTCTTGGGTGCTCTGTACTTTGCAGGACAGGACTTGTACTATAGTATTTAAAATGTACATCGGTCTTCCAAGGGAATGAGCCTCTTTGTTCACTTTGCTTAATGGGACCTTACTGTAGTCGCTCAGTTCGTTTAGGAGCTAGCACTTACATTGCCATGGGCCATGCCTGCCCTTGTGGAACAAAATGGGACGCTTGCTGTTAATTTCCATGGAAGCAGGATCTGGCTGTGTATAAGTAAAAAGCCTATAGAATGATCAAGTTTATAACGAAGAGAGGGAATTCTGCAATACATATTCGTTTATCAAGCACAGTGTGATTAACAACACTGCTGCATTTATCGCTATTCTTTGTGTTTTATTTCTAGCTGAGACTTCTCTCTCCAAGTTCAGGACAACATCAAGTACAAGAGAGGATACAGTACATAGAAACCAGTTTCCTAGTAACAAAAATCTTCTAGTCTTTCACCGTCTGCCCTTTTTTTCCTTTCTTCTTGTACCCATCTTTATAGGGATGAATAGGAAGATTTCTCTTCCTTTATGCCTGAATACGTAACAGGGGAGATCCACGCAAGAAGCTGCAGTCAGCCTCAGTTACTAATTCTATATTGTCACCTTTCATTGTTTCAGAGCATGCTTTTTGTAGAAATACCAGAGTACCGTAACAAGCACATTCGCACAGCGGTGAAGGTGAATTTCTATGTCATCAATGGGAAAAGAAAAAGAAGCCAACCGCAGCATTTTACCTATCACCCAGGTAATTCTCAAGGACAGAGGAAGATTTTATTTTCTGCTGTGTTGTTTTCTTGCCGTTAATTTCAGGATCTAAATTTTACTAATTTAATTCAGCTGAGTACAGCTAAGCACTCAACAACTGTTTGGTTTAAAGGATGCATGTGATTTATGATCAGGAATTTCCCATAAATTTAAGGAGACAGTTATCTTGGCAAGGAGCTGATGCTGCCCCATTCACTTGATGGAAGTTTGCCAACAAGCCTCAGTGGGAGCAGACTCAGTCTATGACATGATGTGACCCTGTGAAAACCATGAGCATTGCCTTCCCCAGCTGACGTGTGTGACAGTAAGATAACATCAGATCTGGGAAAGTAACAAGGGCTTGGTATGGAGGAAGACAAGCAATATATATTCTTCAGAATGAGGCTGGTTGAGAAAAATATGAATGCTTTTCTGATGTTCTTCCTCTTGGGAATTGGTGAGCCATGTCACAATAAATGCAATAGGATTACTAATGAGATTCCCAGAATTTCTCAGCTTTGGCTGGGAGAAAAATAGTGTGAGAAAATCAGAGTATTGTGTTTGTGGAAACCAGAAAGCATAAAATAATAGTACCAGATTTTTTGTGAGCTTCAAAATGATGTCTTAATTTGACTGTTTTCTAAGGATGGGCAGACATTCATTCTGATTCTTATTTTGGTCTCCTCCAGCCTGAAAATCTCTGGTCCTCTCCCTGAATTTATGAACTGTATAGGGTATGTGAAGGTTTTGTATAGTTACTAAATTGTTCTGATATGGAATAGTATTGATAAGTATGATACTATCTCAATACGATCCCTAAAATAGACTTCAGAGGAGGAATTCTTACATTTCCAAAAAATAACCGTCTTGCATGACCTTCATATGGTTTCCATTGTATGGTATTTCTGTACCGAGTTTTGGGGAAGATTTTACAAAAAAAGCATTAGAAATGTGAGAATTCGTCTGTAGAGGGCCATTATTTATCAACACCAAGATTCACACAACTTGGTCTTTTGAATGATGGTGTCAAAAAGGTCTTCAGCTCTCAGTACTGAGGAGATTACATGCAGCAAAGGAACTAAAAAGAAAACTCTAAAATAGTTCAGCTCTGCCTTTGGTCACTAGTTAAATGTTTGACAGAAATATGAGGAGTTGCTTATGTCATAGGATTTCTACTTCTTCGGTCTTCCTTTGAGATGGAAGTACTACGTGAAACACCTACCTATGCCTTCTTATTTTGCTTATGTTCCAGAGTGGCCCTTGAATGAATTAAAATATGAGATAAAGTATTGAATTTTTCAATTTTTAGAAATTTGTGGTTAAATAGATCATTAAAGATTTTCAAGAACATCGTAGTAGAGAGTGCTTTCAAGAGAGACTCTGCCGTGATTGCATATAGCTGATTTATTAGACTCAATGCCTGCGAGATAGGACCTCGCACATGCAAATCTTGTAAATGGCTTAAATCTCTTATTACTTCAAGGAAAACCTCTCTGTTTCTTATCAGCTTGTTACGAATAATGTCCTTTGCATGCTTTATTCTAGTACCATCAATCAAAACAGAGCCCATTGATGACTATGATCCAGCCTTAATCTGCAATACAGTACACAGTGGTCTGGGAACAGTAACACAGCCTTACTATTCACAGCATACAATGGTCACCGAATCCCCTTCCTGTCTTGTGGCCACTATGGCTCCTTGCCAGCAGTTGCGTTCAGGCCTTTCTTCTCCTGATTCTCGATACCATCAGCAGAATCCAGCCGCTGTAATATACCAAAGAAGCAAGAGCCTTAGCCCGAGCCAACTGGGCTACCAGCAATCCAATTTGATGGCTGCACCAGTTGCGATTTCAGATGCCCATAGGTCAGTGCTGGTGCACGCTGGTTCTCCAGGCCAAACTTCAGCAGTGCTCCACCACTCTCCAGGCAACCAGCAGTCTTCTCCAGTGATTCACTATTCTCCAACCAACCAGCAGCTGAGGTGTGGAAGCCACCAAGAATTTCAGCACATCATGTGCTGTGAAAATTTTACATCCAATGTTGCAAGATCCAGCCAACCCCAGGTCAGTCAAGCACAAAGGTTAAGTCCGAGTTCATATCCTACCGTGATTCAGCAGCAGACAGCCTCAGGCCAGCGAGCAGCAAAAAATGGACCACCGGTTAGTGACCAGAAAGAAGTGTTACCAGCTGGAGTCACTATTAAACAGGAACAGAATCTGGACCAAGCATATCTGGATGACGGTAAGCACCGCTCTTCCCTCGTATGGGTTGGTTGGTTGGAGGGCGGAAGTTTAGGACTTATAAATCCCACCTGTTCCTCGGCATAAAACCAGCGTGGCCTCCTTTTGATGGTTGTGGATATTTGCTGTTTTGGTCACGCTACATTTTGGTTTTTCATCAACTGCATTTTTAGTAGATGGCGATGCACTTTGGCAACTGAGCAAAAAACACAGTGTTCTGCAGAAACCCTCTGTCTTGCTTCGTGCCATGGAGTGAGCTGTCAGGTTTCAAACTGTTGCCATTTTGTTTCCATTTGCCAAAGGTTAGTTTGGAAAATGGAGAATCTGAAACAAAACGCACTTTTTAATTATTTTTTTATTATTCATATCAGGGCAAAGTCCACTTTGTAAAATGCTTTTGTACATTTTGTACCAAAAAAAAAGCCCATTGAACAGTCTATCAAGGCCTGTAATGAATGGGGTAGTGCTGCAGGCAAAACTATTGCAGATGTTCTAGATGAACAGTAGGACATTGATAAGTAAAACAATGCTGTTATTTTGTTGTGAGCCAGCAGATTTAGCCTTTAGAAATGGATATAAGTTAGAGTAAAGCTTTCTTTGAACATATCCTGCTTATTCTTAGGTAGGCAGCTATTGGCAATCTGGTTGATTGGTTCTTTTATTAAAGTATGTTCTTTGCAAGAGGAAATCAATGCAAAGTTAATAGTGTAGCTGGATGCTGCAATCATTAAGGCCAGTAGCAAACCCGACATTGATTTTAGTGGGAGCAGAGTGAGGTTGCTGGATATATTGCTGCAAATATAGGGTGTTCTTATGCATGAAGTACTGACCTGATTTTCACATGTAGCCACTGCTGCTGTCCTCTCAGTCTAGGCAATTGCATGCATGGTTTGATCTTGTGAATGTGCACCGTTATGTGCTTTGTAAGCACCCAGTATTTTGGGATTTTTACTGCAGTTAGTCACCTAGAGTTGTGAAATTGTGCCCATGAAAGTTTTACTTTCTTCAACGTAGGTATTGAGTGCTCTGTGGCTGTATCCTGTACAGTCTTCATTGCTGGTTTTGTGGCCAGAGTAGAGTTTGGATAGTTTTCTCTGTTAGTCTGTGTTTGAAATGTGGTGCCATCACAGTAAAATCTGGAGAGTTTTTACTGGTCCCTGTGTCTGAAGAGGAGTGTTGAATTGGGTTTTAACAGTGAATTTGATTTAGGAAATTTTCTGGATCTGCAAGAAAATAGCTGAGTAAAATCGACTTCCCATTCAAGGAATGGGGCATGATAACAAAGCAAGATAATCTTTCTAATAGTAAAATTGAACACTGTGTTTTAAGGTACTTTTAATATGAGAAGCTGAGAGGTTCTTCCATGTTTCTAAAAATACTTAGTACAAACCTTGTAAAAGAAATGAAAGAGAATTTGGAGTAAAAGCTAGCAAACTTCAGAGTCAAGCCAAAGTCCACTTAAATGAACTCCCAAAATGGACTGCAAAATTAATTTCACTGGGTTTTGAATCAGACCAGAAACATCTAACTATAGCATAGCTCACAAGGGATGCACTCAACCTCTCTGCTGTTAGGCAGAATAGCAGCAAGTTAATAATGAAATTCCAGGCTTCTGCTTGGCTGACTGGATCATCTTGAATTGATTTCAACTGGAGATTAATTTATCAATTATGATGCCACCCAACTCGGGCCAGGCGAGGTTGGTCACATGCAGTCTCTTTACTGACCTCAGTGAGTTTACATTAGCTGGAAGTGTGACTTGGAGAATTGTGATTTACTTTAGGATTGTGCAAAACGTTTCATTCTGAAATGTTCAGGACTTGAATTGAAAAGCCACTTTGTTTGCTGCTGGGGAAAAGTGACTCAGAACATAACAAAAGCCATATTTTTCCTAACTAGAAAGTTTATTTTTGTGCTTTATAGTATTAAAAGAAAGCAAACCCAAAGGATTATGGAGGCTTTACCCTCAAATCCCTTTTATCCAGAAAGCTCTTCTGAGATAAAGTGAGCTGTTAGGTCTTGCTGTGATTTTTCACAGATAGATGCTGAGATGATGGTTCCCCAGCCAGGCTTGGCATGAGTGTGCTACACTGCCGCTGATGCACAGACTCTTAAGCAACCACTGTTTCAGTGTCTCTCGCTTCCCTTCTCTCTTCTTCCCTTCCCCCATCTTCCTCCTCCCTCTTCTTTGTTCTTCTTTGTTCTTTCTCCATATTTCTGCTGACAGTCCAGCTTTCGTCCCTTTCTACAGTTCTGACCTCCTCTTGTCAACTTTTGTCCTCTGCCTTTGCGGTTAATGCTCAGCCTTGGTGTTCTGGACTTTGCTTCTATTCTGAGGTTTGCCACGAACTTCTTGAGTGACCTGGGACGAGTCCTGCTCTGTCGGTTCCTCATTCCTGAAGCTGTTGTCTCTCAGAGTGGGTATGCTGTCCCAGTCTTTGAGCTGTCCTGGAAGTGACCAGAGAAGAACATCTCATAGCCAACACAACTGCTATTTCTCTTTACCTCTTCCAGCTTTCTGCTGCCACTGCTGACAGGACCTCTCATTATTTTCTATCTTCCTTGCTGTAAAAAAAAGTATCTGCCCTTCTTCCTGACATCATGGTTTGTTCTTTGCTCAGAGCCTTCACTGCTCCACAGGACATATAGTACTGGGGACATAGCACACCTAACCTGTCTTTACCTCCTGCCTTGTAAAAGATAAGATCTCGTTCCACCTCCACAGGATTACAGTCAAATGTGTGACCATAGACCACAAAGCTGTAAGCTCTCAAGGTTGAATAGCACCAGCAGCGTAGCCAAAACAGCATGGACCTTAAGGCAGGTATTTAGCTATGTTCTCGGGTGGGTTTTGCCATGTGCAAGGAACTCTGTGCAGTAGCTGCACAACTGGTACCATCCATACTGGCTACCTTAATGGTAACCTTAGCATGTCTTTTGCTCATTTCTGACTGTACTGCAGATGTAGAGACCTGCCGTGTGCTTTCTTGGAAGGAGACATTGTCCCCTATTCTCCTCTTACTGGTGCTACCTCAGAGCAAGAGGTGCCCAGCCCAGCCTATGCAGCCCCCTTGCAACTTCTCAGCTTTCCCCTCCCAAAGAGAATTACGAAACGTGGTTACTGGAAGGAAGGCTCTAGCTATCAAATCATATGGGTTGGATTTGGAAATGTGGCCATTAGGGAGACTGATGCAGGTTAGACATTGCCACACATATGTATGCCTTCATATACATATTCCTCTATATACCTCCATATTTCTCTGTCAAAAAAAAGTAATTTTTGATATCAAATAGAGTAAAGATGAATCCCCAGGGGAAGGGACTATTCATGAAAAATTGGCAGAGAAACCTTTGTTACATACGTCTGCCTCAGAGATTCATTGCTGTTGGAAATACTTCGGGACTGAAGATCAGCCACGGTCAGGAGATCCTTCCGGACCTGTCTGGTGTCCAGGCTAATGCTAGCAAGCAGTGATTAGCTTCAAATGCAAGTGAAAGCCATAAGATGAAAGAGTGCTCAGCACGTTTCAGCCAAGGCCTCACCTTAATATTGTTCATAACCAAAACCACCAACAATGGTAAAAGTTACACAAGCAACCACAGAAATATGTTGACAAATAGAACCGAGTTCTTCCAGGACCTTCAGAGCAATCAGATTAGCTGTTTTAAGCACAAACCCAGTTAAAAAATTATTTATTTGCAGCACCATCCAAAATCCCTTGGTGGGGCAGGATCAAGGGAGAGGGTGACCCAGGGCTTGGGGCACTGGTCGTGCCCTGGACTGCCCATGCTCATGCGGCAGAGCCCGGGGTTTCCTGTGTAGCCCTGGGGAAGCCACTCAGCTCCCATGTGCCGCAGTTCCCCATCTGCGACGCAGAGATATGAGGATCGTGTGACAAGAGCAATAGGAGGATAAATGCATCACAGACTCCAAAGCACTCAGATGTGACATGATCTAGAAGTGCCTTATAGAGATTGAGTGTCAAGTATGGTGTTAGGCTCTTTCCATATACAAATAATGGATGTGTAGCTGTTGTCTTGAATGTTATCAACTTTCCTGCCTTAGATTTAGCTCTTCTTTTTGGTTCATCTGTCATGTTGTGTGCTTTTTACTTTACAAAGAAAAATGATTGTCATTATTCAAATAGTAACTATCTAACCACATCTGACACTCAGAACCATCTGCTTGATACAGCAGCTCTAAATTATTTTTGGTGCACCAGTAATCTTTAACGGGGAGGAGAAAAGCAAGGCAGATGCTTGTGTAGTGGTTTATCAGACTGCCGATCAGCAGAGATGTTTTATAGTGAACTCCTGTATTTCACAGAAAATTTCAGACACAGCAGATATTTCTTTAGAAAATGGATCTGCAGGATGTGCAATGCGGTGCTTGTAAATCACCCAGCACATTCGATCACCTTCGCTATGAGCAATGTGTTAATTTGTGCAGTTCTGCTCCCCACCACAGTAACCACTGCCCTAACCATGGGTCTCATCCAAGACCATTTGCAGTGTGTTAGGTCCCTACGTTTTCTTTTTGTGTTCTTTCATTCAACGACAAGAAAATCCACAGTCTGTCCCCACAGTGGCATGAAATGAAATTTAAATCCCTTCTTTCCTCCATGTTCAGCAATAATCTTTCTTTTCTGACCAGCTTTTTGTTCCGTAGGCCGGTAGCTGTTAGGCACAAGCCAGAGCAGGGTGTACCTCCAGGAAACCCCGGGTCTCCTGGGGACCCAAGAAGCAAAGCTACTGTGTCAGCCCTGAGTAAGCGGCAGTCTGGGACTGAGCTCTTTCCTGCCGGCTTTGGTCTCTCGCCGCCCTCCCTGCAGTGCGCAGCCCACTCTGCATCCGTGTTGGTCCCGTGTGCTCCTCCGGGAGACGGGCATGCGTGTGTGGGTGAAAGGAGAGGGTCAGTACAGCCAGGAGGGAAGGCAGGACACAGGGCCCCCCCTTGCAGCAGCCATACTCCTTAGGGCTTTGGCTCGGGTGCTAGTACATTGTGAGCATCCTGCTCGCCCTCCCCAGCCCCTGCACGGCGGATGGAGGAGGGGGTGGCACGAAGCCAGCTCTGTCAGCTTGCTGCCAGCTGGGGATTTCCCTGTGCCGGGGGAATCTCAGCTGCACGGTGAAGGCAGTTTTAAGCCCTATGTGCATTAGAGCAGCAGAGCCGCACTAGCAGGGGCCAGGGGTCTGGCCGCCTGCCTAACTGTAGAGAAGCTGCTTTTCGCTCTTAACACTGTAGTGATTTCATCCCCAGAAAGCACAGAAAGTGGTGGCTTTAGGAGCATGTTTTAGTTTGGTTTGTAGTTGATTCCAGCATGTGGCCATGCACAGAGTAATACAGCAATACAGGGCAGAGGGGCAAATGTTCCTGTTTCCTGGCATTTTAGACAGCAGTGAATTTGAATGTTGCAAATGGGCTGTGGTTCAGTTAGAGCAACAATTTGCATCAAAAAAAGCCATGCTCTGTTTTTAATTAGAACTACTTTTCGTAGAAGGTGTGGTCACTTTTGCTCAGGCAGAGTTTGACTAAGAATGAAGCATGTACGTTCTCCAAAACATTTCGCTCAAACACTCTAGCAAATCTATGTATTCATCAGACTCATTCGTGAAGCTCTGACTCACTTTATTCCAGATTTTCTGTTCTCTGTTGGGACCTTACAGCACTCTGTGGGTACACTACATGCTTTATTTTTGGATCCCTGCTATTGTGTGTTTGTCACATTAGGACCTAAGTGCCCTAGTCATATGCCAGAGTCTTGCTTTTCTAGGTGCAATATGAAAAGAGAGCAAAAAGGTGGTTCTGCTCCCAAAAGCCTGTAGTCTGTTGGCAGGAAATAGAGGGATCATTGTATCAGGAAGCTGGTCTTCTGGGTTGTGTCTGAGCTTGGCCTTTCAGCAAAGTATTTAACTTCCCTTTACCTCAGTTTACCATTATAAAAAGTATCTTGTTATCCTTCCATCTAGTACAGTTAAGCATTTCATTAATTCATGTTACTAAAACTCACATGGATTGTCAGGAAAAAAAAAGCTGCATACCTGAATAAGAACTAAGTATTTGTATTGTTATGGCGAGCTGACATCTGATGTTCTTCACCTCTAGAAACGATTCGCTATTTGAAAATTCAGACAAATCCAGCCCCTTTTCAAGACTGCTCTTTCTCCAGCAATCTTTCTGAGCAGCTGTCCTGCTGCCTAAAAACATGCAAAACAAAACAAAGCGAGAAAAAGAAAAACCCATACATCCAAAATCAGCAGTGGAGGAAGGAAGAAAATGAATCAACTGATTAAAACCATAGTTCCACTGGCACCTCTTTGTTCTCGAGCTCAGGAATCTTTAATTGGTGCAGTAAGTGCCCACAGGCAAGTTGTGTTACAAAGCATTTCCTGTTCAAAAGAACATGCAGACTCCATTAGGAGACCATGGGCATCGCCGCCAAGAACTGACACTGCAGGATGGGTACGTGAACGCTCTCTCAGTGCCTCAATGGGCAGGGTCCCACCATGAACTGATGCACCAAGACAATAAACCCCAATTCTAGTGATTTGCTGGTGGAAGGCATGCCACTGTTTGAAGGCTAAACCAGTGGACTGTTATCAGCAGAAAGCGCTCAGTTTTCAGAAGGCATCAAGAAATTTTAATGATAGTTTTGAAATACTGGCAAAGAGTTACTTGAAAAAAAGAACTTGTTCATGCAGTTGAGAATTGAAAGCTTCTAAACCACAATAAAGTCCTTTCCCAGACTTGCTGTCCATTTACTCCATGCTCATGGCATTCCTTAGACTGTCTGAATCACAGACAGCAGACAGCTCTTATAAAGACGACCATAGACACCCATCTGTTGGAAGACATCTGCCAAAATAGACCATACATTTACTTTTATTTCTTCAATCCACTTTCAATTTAAAGGGATAACAACAATAACATTTTTCAGTCCAGTGACACTATTCATCCAGTGCAGAGAAAGAGTAATGAATTAAAATAATTCCACTGCAGAAAGAAGCACACAAGCTTTTTCCCCAGCTCTTACAGATGGGTGAAGCAGGGCACAGAACTTTAAAGTGACTTGCCCCAGCTGATGCAAAAAGTCACTGGTAAAACCGTAACTTGCCTAGGGGATCCCAGGCTACCAGGTCCCCCCAGCTGCATCCCTCGCACAGATGTGGTGGTACCAAAGGCATGCGAAGCTGTTGCCTGGGCATGCAGGAGCTGGGGCAGCACTGGCCATGCCGTAGGTTGTTAAAACGCATGTTGCACTAAAGGGAGGGACTGGCAGAGCTACTCTCTCATTTTTCTGTCTTTTCGCCAGACTGACTCTTTTCATACTGTATATCAAAGAATACTACCTGCTTTCTAGAAGTGATATGCTACCTGTCACTGAGAACAGATGTGCCTGTTAGAAACATCCTCATTTTCTAGAGCAAAGTCTGGAGACAGAGCAAAGCTGTCGTGTGAGCAAGTACAGGATGTAAGGAAAATGAATCAGTGGTCTTCCTGCCAGTGAGAAGGTGACACTGGGTATTTTACGCAGGTATTCTTTCAGTTCAGTCAAAATCATAGCTGTTTTGACAACATTTTTTAAAAATGGGGGCTTTGGACATGAGAAGCAAGAAATGTGTGGATAGGAAATGGCTTATAACAAAACTGTGCAAAGCAGGAAAAGGGGGTTAACTCCTTCTTGAGCTAAATTCACCATTTTGCATTGAACCGGAGAAGCACTCTCTGGAAACCTTTAACAAGGCTTGGTTTACACTTAGGCAGCTTACCACATAACTATGCTGGTTAAGGTGGTTGAATTTTTTTTATTTATTTTGCTAACACAGCTATTATGGTAAAAGTCCTTGTATAGACACAGCTATGGTGTAAAAATACTGGAATCAGCACAGTTTATGCCAGGTCAGGGAACCACCACCAGCTGTTTCACTGAAAGGCTTTTGTACCGGGATGACTATGTCTGCATTGGAAGAAGAGTTTCACCGGCAATGTCAGTGCTGCTAAGCTGGCTGAACTTGTAGGAGTAGCTACAGCATGTGTAATATAATGGATTTTCACATGGGCAATAATTGCACGAGCTCAGGCTGCTTGCTTTGTGTGTTGACCACCTCAAAAGGAATCCTAGTGTTAGTAACTTCCAGCAAAGATGATGCAATGTGCTGGCCTCATTCATTAGAAAGATGCTGTGCTGAGGGGAGTCGTACCCTCCCTGACAACTATATAAGGAATCTGCAGCTAGGTATGTCTTTGTCCTCACAGTTTATCCTGTTATCTCCCCTTTAAAATTAGCACGAAGTAATTGAATAAGTATAACCAATGAACTGGCTTACATCCACTTGAAGCTTGAAGCTTGAAGCTTTTGCTAATTCTTTGCAATTTAATTGTGAGTCTTGGAATATTTATAGGGATTTAAAAGTCCTTGTGCAGGTGACTGCAGCAAAATACCAGAGTTCTTTTTTTTTTGGTGATCTTTTCAAGTCCAATGCAAGAAAAACCAAAACATAAAAAAGATGAACCTTGGTGTTTTGGTCTTTCAAAATCCAGGCAGACAAAAATGATGCAACTTTGGGGGCGGGGGGTTGATTACATGATTTTAAAACCAATCTCATGATTATTAGAGGCCTGACTCATGAACCCTGAACACCTGGGTTTGGCATTGGTGCTCTTCACAGTTTCACTTGTTACAAATTGTGTTAATGTTAAGAATGCACAAAGGTGGGAAAAGGGTAGGGATCTTTTCTCTCCTTAAAGCACTATATAATATATGGGAGGATTCAGCTCCTGCTGTGATGGCTAGCAGAAAGGCAGCTTGAGCCATTTTCAAACTGCACTTCTGAAATCTTGCAAGCAGCTGCAAAGAGCTCTGCTGCTTTGAAAAGTTTGGACAACATCTGCACATTTCTCTAACTATTGTGAAATAAAATGCCTGGCAAGAATAACCATCTTAAAGATATACAGTCTGTTTATGGTGCAAGCTGAAAGCCAGTTATAAAGTCTTCTCTTCTAGAAAAATGGCTGGATTCTCAGCATTATTCACACAAACAGAACTTTTCCCATTATGGTCACACCCTGCCAGGCAGCATGGATAGTTGATGGGGGACTTTTTGTCTCTATAGATCTTTTCTCCCACAAGAATGAAGACCTATATAGGTGATTAATTTAAAATCAATTTTTCTTCCATCTGCTTTTCATACTTTGTTTCTTATGAAAATATAATAATAATAATTATTTATAAATCCCTGGCCATTTTAAAATAAAAAATTGAGGATGAATCATCTGAATTTCCCATCAAAGTTCATTTTCTTATGAGAACTCTAAATAGTGAGAGCTACTTTTCTGCCTAGCAGAAGCCGGTATGGCCTTATACTCCCCGGTCATTTTATAGTGCTGCTTACTCACCAGTTCCAAGAGACTTCTGTGCTTTAATTTGGATGCAGTATGTTTTTAGAGGAATTTTAAAAGCAAACTGGACAAATGTACAAGAAGACAATCCTGCATTGGCTACGAAAGTTACTAGATGACCTAATAGGTCATTTCTACTTCTCTGATTTGAAAAACAAGCAGCACATCTGTAGTCGTGCCAGCCAGAGAGTCAGAGATAGGGGAAGAAGAGCAAATACTGAAGGCCATAAAACCCCCTTCCCAGTGTATTAGCTCCTAATTTGAATTTTCAACCAGCTGCTGGCTTTCACACTCTTTCTTATTTTGTAATATAACTTTTTCTGTGTTTACTAAGAAGAAACCAGAGGAAGGTAAAAGCCAACCTAAAATGTATAAACAATACAGTTGTGTCTGAATCATCACTCCGAGTCCCCATGCTTCAGTTTTGCAAGCACAGAAATCTGGGCTTACATCCAGCTGTGAAGTTCACAGATGGATCCTCTCTCTAAAAGGGGTCTGCACAAAACCCCTAAATCCAAGTACTCCCAACTTTGCAAACGTTCATATTCTCCAGTTTAGGTGCACGTCTACTATAAATACTACAGTCTCTTTGGCAATTAAAACTCTGATCTCTTTATATTTGCATGACTAATGGTCTGACAACAGTGACACTGAAAACTTGGTCTTGAGTTGGATTTAACCAGTGTTAGGTATAAAAGAGTTAAATCTCCAGCTCCTGTTAACTAGAGTAAAACCACTGAGGATCAAAGGGCTTCAACAGTGATGCCCATGTGACTCAGCAGAGCAACACCAATTCAGTGAGAAACTGGTCTAATACTCTCCATCTTCCTGTAGGTTCTCCTAATCCACACAGTTCCCATTTTAATCAAGCCATGTCCTTTTGTGGGTTTTTAATTTGGAAACTTTGCACTCCAAAACACACTCTAAACTCTGCCCTCAGCTGAACAAACATGATTTCTTTAGAGTGAAATTGTAGTTGAACTAGATTTAGTGAGAAAAGTATTATTGACTTCTGCCCGTGGCTGCTGAAGTGAGTGATAGGTTTGCATCTGAGGGAGAATTTTTCCCCATGGATAATTGTCAGGTGTGGAAGTAAAGGTCAAAGCAGACTGTCCCTTGCTTTCGCCCAGCTGTGGGCATTTGGGCACACTTTGACTCGTAGGTTGTGGGAGGGTGCTGGCAGTGCGGCGGTTGTGTGCCAGACCTGTGTATGCGCCGAAGCAGTGTGCTCTGCATGACCAGAAAACCTTGAGGCCCTGCAGAAATAGCCAGATGATATCACAGCACAGTGACAGCATGGTTTAGTCCTTTTTCAATGCTTATGTGTTGATTTGGTGTGCCTTTGTGCAAGAACTCTGAACCTTCATTTTTAACGTGCAAAGAATAATTTGGGCCAGGGTGAGAGCAGCAGTAAATTACAGGAACGAGAGTTTGCAATCATTCCCTCTGATCATCTCTGCCAGGGGAGTCTAGTCAAAGATTCCCAAATTGTGGTGTGGTTTGGTTTGGTTTCTTAATGATGAATGACTTCATCATCCGTGAATGAATCGAGTCAAATGCAGGACAAATAGTGAGACACATGAATGACTCTTATGACATTTGCAATGTCTCAATTGGTGCTGGTTTATTTAGGTGGTTTCTAAGTTTCATTGGAAAGAGTGAGAATGACTAAATGAAGGGGGAGCCTCTTCAGAAGTATGAGAGTCAATGGTGAAAGTATTGTGACAGTTGAACCTCTCTGGGTTAAATATCTGTCATTATGAGCAACACAGCGTCGGTTATTTTGTAAGAGCTCAGTTCTGGGAGACTCCATAGTCACAAGGCCAGAGGAAGCTGGATGATGTACCAGACATTGCATGCCCTTTATCGTCAAATACCTCCTGGTGCTCATGCTGGGTCTTCAGCAGCCACTTTTGGGTTTCCGATTCTTACCAGGAGGCAGCACGGCTGTTTTCCAAAAGTGTCTGTGAAGGTCCCGACTTTGAAAGGCACCTGCCCTCAGACGCTCTGTGTGGTTGTGGTGCATCCAGTCTGCCTACAGGCAGCACCTTCAGCTGCTGCTTTCCAGGGAAAGGGGCACTGGTGGGGGCACACAGGGCACTGCCATACCTGTTTTGACAAGTCTGCCAAAGCCACTTAAAAATAAGGCTCAGAATTTCAATAGGTAAATGGTCACCAACCTAGGAAGCTGTCTTTAGGACCTGGGGGAGTCCCCCAGTTCAAGTCACTGGATATGAAGTAATTATAATTTTGTACAAATTGATGTTTGCAAAGGCTGGAAATAGCCTGCAAACACTGGCCACTCTAGGCATTGGGCAGGTCCAGTGAGCAAACTGGCTTGGTTTAATCCAGAACTGAGGCAAACTGGAGGAGGACTTTCAGGAACTGTATTTTTTCATTACATTATGTTTCATAGGTCTTTTTTTTCCTTAAAATGACATTTAATTTTTTCTTGTCTGGTTTCTTGTTCACGCATATGCATTTGCTTTGAGTGAGGTGCTGTCTTTTTCGTTGGACAGCTTTACAAGATACTGATTTCCAGCAGGCAAACCCTAGGGTGAGAGTTTCAGCTAGGTAGGCTGGTTTAGATGAGAACTCTTCTCCTGAGGTCATCCTGCAGCTTCATGTCTTCAGATAACGTCTACCATGTTTTCAGATATGTTTCCTTTTTAAAAAAAAGCCATTGATTTTAATACAAATTCTTCTTCTTTATAAATTTTATAGGCTATTATTAAAATAAAAAGCACACAAACCTATTATTATATCTGTTTTAGAAATTAATACTCTGGACCTTTTTTTTATACTTGATTACATTTCATAGCGCTTCCCATCTTCAAAACTAGTGCAAGTTTTAGATCAAGATTAAGAATTTCCAAAAATTCAGGCTGTTCTGCTAATGGTCTTGGTTTAGATGTAGCATTAAATGCTCCTCCAACTTTTTCTGTCATGCTGAAAAACATCTTTGCTTTTCAGAAACCACTACTGAGCGTAAGTGTGTCTGTGGAAAGGCTGGAAGAAATCTCACCTGCGTGTGACATTCCAGTGCAGCTCTTGAGTCTCAGGGAGCATACCCTAGCCGTGTAAATAATCTAGCCTGTAATCACAGTTAGTAGTATTTACTAGCATTTCAACAGATTGTGGTCAATATAACAAGACATTCATTTCCTCCCGTGTATGCAACGAGAGGCGCACACGGTTGATGGCTGGTTTATTACAGGAAGCTCATGTTGCTGCACACAGACGCACTGCGCTGAGGCTAGCTCAGCTTGGGAGGATTAGAGGCTGAGGAACAAGAGTGATTAGCCAAGGGCAGCCTCTCCCCCAGCCTCTGCAGCAAAGGTAACTCGCGTTGTGCCATGTATGCAGACCAAAACCTCTCGAGGATTTTTCTTTTCAAGATGTACGCTGCATTCAGCCGACTGGCAGATGCACTAGTTATCTGGGGAGTCCCTGTCTGTGGCACCTAGACAAAAATGCTTTGGCAGACAAATAAGCGAGGAAATTAATTTTCTTGTCTTTAGAAAACAGTGCACGCCATCACGCCTGGATAGATCAAATTTGTTATGATAGCAAAACAAGTTCTATGGAAACCATTGTGAACCCTGGAGTGAGGCTGCCCAGGAGAGTTGGGGAAAGCCGCTTTTGTTTGTTGTGCTTGGCATTGCTTTGCTCTGGATGAAGATGCTTTAATTTTGTGGGGAGACCCAAGAGAGCATTCCTCTTTTTCCATACCAGAAAGCCTTCCAAGCTGGCATAAACGTCCCCTCTTTCCAGCTGCTCCTTTCCAAACACACTGTGCCTCCTAAAGATAGTCTTTACAGTGGCTGGGGCTGGTGGAAAACATGAAGCCTGCATGGATTAGCACAGGAATTCATTTGGGCTGACGAATTGGGTTTCCCTCTATAAACAGCGCTAGTGTTTTCATCTTCTGGACAGCACAGCAAACTTCACGTCCTCTTACTCCTCGCCCCGCCTCTCCCGCGCTGTGAAATGCCTGCATCCAGGCCAGCCGCGGTAAAAGACACAGTAAGGCCTGCTTGTAGGGGATGGAAAACAGCACGTGTTCAAGGAGGTGTTTTCAACTATCTCCCTTCTCAGACAGGTTTTTTCCAACCCTTTAAAGAGGTGGTGGGGTTATTTTGGTTTTTTTTTCAGTTTATTTTTCTTTCCAGGTAAAAGGGAAATTAAAGTAATCCCTTCTCCACTGGTCTGGTGACCTTACAAGCAGCCCACACTATGTATTTTCTTTTCTTCTTTATTTAATTTCAGCTACAATGTGTGTATCATCTGCAGGAGTTAGAGATTCTCGAAGGAGGATTTTGTGTGCCCTTTGCCTCTCAGGGCTTTGGGCATGCAGAGGCTGGGTCACAGTGCATCATGGCCCCGGGGAGCCATCCTACCCCTGCCAGGGATGCACCCACCCAGCATGCCACTGAATGCCTCTGCTGCAGCAAATACACTTTTGTATCACTTGGGCTTTCTTTTATAGCTTGCTTACTTGTAATCATCAGGGGTTATTAGTCCCCCAACATTGTTGCCATCATTGCTCAGGAGAGGGAAGCATGTAAAGGCCAATTACGTGATCAGGCTACATTTAGTGGTGATTTGTATTTACCTGACTCTTCAGTAATGGATGATTTTGTCCGTGTCACGGAGTAACTGAGCATGGAATTAGAGTTGTGTGGATAAAAATGGGGGACTTGGGACTCAGCTGTCAAATGGAAGAATTATTTAAGTAATAAAGCCCTGTCCCTTAACTTAAATCACCATGTTTTCACATGTATAACCCACACCCCATTAAAAGTTTGTTCCTTGGAGATAAGTCTCAGCAAGCTCCCATGTCCTCATATCACGCCACAGTCTCTCCTGCCCTTTCAAGGCACTCTGGATCTGGCTGTTCTCCACCTCTAGCAGGGGTGTCTGCTCTGGGGTAGGGGGAAAGAAGAGGGGATTATTGTGGCTTTGGGAGGCAACTGAAATGGGTGTGGGAGGAGCATACTGGAAGGAAAAAGTGCAAGGGTAAAGACCTTACCCTAATTCATGTATAACCTGCCCTGTTGGTGAATCATAATCTTTTTATAGATAACATAGATTATACTCATGACAATACGGGATTTTAAAAAACAAAATCTACAAAAAAGCAGAAAACCTGAAAGTGGATAGCAATGCCATAGTGTTTTGGAAGTAATCAATTTACAGTGTATTTATTATGCTGCAGTTCACAGTGTAAGTATTGCCATGCATTCAGAAGTCCGGGTCAGGATGCTGTTTGCTGCAACTAAAATGTTTTCTCTGCTGCATTAGTTGATGTGGATATCTATTTGTGCAGTTCCTGATCACCACACTCTCATCTGGTGTGGTTGCGATGGAGTTAAGCACTGTTGCCATTGAAGTGATGAGGATGCTGCCCAAGAGGAGCCCTGGAGTGCTCCCAGGAGAGAAGGTGCTGGCCAGAGCATGGTCTTTTATGTATAGTTGCTTTAAGCAGGCTCACTGGCTGCCGAGGGTTTTGCAGCTGGAACATCAGCCACACTGAACCACACGAGGAAAACGAAACCCAGCAGATTTCCAAAATACTAACAGCTGGATGCAGATGACATTTCTGAATCAAAAAAAAAAAAAAAAAAAAGCTTAACCCAACCCAGCCGCTCTTGTGTTACTCTCTTGCCCCACTTCCAATGCTGCCCCCACGCAGTAGCAGGGCCAGGCTGAGTGCCTGACACAAGCAGGTAAAGAAGAAATGCAACTAGGAGATGTTTCTGGGGCACCTTGCGCAGGTGATGAGAAGGGGGGAGTGCCCACTGGAGATGGTCATCCTCTTGAACCATGAAAATTGCCTCTGTCTTTGTGGCCAAAAGGCTGCAGCCCTCTATCCTGATCGTCCTTCAGATCTCGGCCACAGTCAGCAGTGACCAAACCCTCTCTGGAGACTCTTGCTGGCTGTTGCTATTAACAGTGGTGATTTCTAGCCCAAATATAAACTGCACTATTATTTTTAGTGTTGATTACAGTTGTGTCAAGGGGACCTCCTGAGAGGAAATCCTCACTGTGCGTCCCATGGCACAGCCAGGGCAAAGCGCGCTCCCACCCCACCCTCTGTGCTGATGGGCCCCACAGGGATGCTGGCTGCAGGCTCGGCTGTGAGATGTAACCGATCTCTGCTTGATGGGACTCTCCCAAGGTTGTTGGTTGCTGTCAGCACAAAACAGGGGAGTTTCCAGTTCTGCGATGCTCCTTCTGCCCTCTCCCAGCACCCACTGAAGCATGAGCCTGCTCTGAAGTCACCATGGCTTAACCACCCACTTAAACTTGAGCACATTTTAACTTCTTGGCTGAAAAGGGGGAAGACCCAGCCTCTTGGTTAGTTTATCTTTTCCCACCAGTAAATTACTTTCGTGTTTAGGTCTCTTCATGTGGTATTTTTGTAGTACCTGGAATATTCCCTCCCCTTTACCAGGCACCTGCCTGTTTTGCTGCTGCTGGGTTCAGCAGTGCCATGGCCAGTAGGTAATTCCAGTGTGGGTTGAAGTGTTGCACCCGCGTTCACTGCCAGGCAGTCCTGTAGTGCCGAGGAACACGGCGGGAACCGGAGCTGGCTGGGACAGGCTCTGTGGCACATATTACAGCCCACAGGCAAGTCTCCGAGCCTCATGAGTTACAGGGGAGCGCAGGTTAGAATGGACAGCAGTCCTGTTGCTTCAGCTGGGTTTCTTCCCACCATGGCTGCTCCACTGTCCTTCTCCTCTGCATTGAGCCTGGGGCAAAGCACAGCAGCTGGTCAGCCATCAGAGGTGTTCCCATGTCCTAGAGGAGAGATTATGGCAGCGCTGTGCAGTGTCACTCTGTGATGGTGATGATGGTGAAGTGCTGCATAGGCACACTGTGAGCCTTCCTCATGATGGTGCTGCAAGGAGCATGCAAGGAGCCAGCATTACCTCCCCGCTGATAAGTCAGCATTTACTATTACAAAAACCTTCCCATCTCCACTTGGCATCCCAAAGGACAACCCTCAGTTCCTATCATAGGCCATCCTCTACTGGTGTTGCCCAACATTTGTTCCATCTCGTCTGTCAGGGAAACATTGGGTACAGTCTAGGCCAGATTCTGAGAGGTGATGCATGCTTGTCTCTTTGTACATTTGATTATTTTTCAGTGGCTAGATGTCTAATCCGCTGTGATTTAGTTGAGAGTTAGCTACCAAAATACCTTTAAAAATCTGGCCTTGCAGAAGATATCTGGTGGCTTCATACAGTTTTATTAAGCTGTGTGTGTTAGCTGGGGCATTTAGTTCGTGTTGGCAGTTGCTCTCCTTCCAAGACTGCTCAGAAAGAGTTATGGTGATCTTGGCCTTCCACTTTGCTACTACTGTCTCTTCCAGCTGTCTGTGGCTAGTTCCCCAACTGCAGGACAAACAGTGTTCCCATTCAATCCGCGTTCCTAGCTGAGGGGACAGCCTGCCAATTGCTTCTGAATATGTTCTGTAGTCAGATGAGATCATATCAAACATAAGGAAGTTTTATCTTTATTTTAGGCAAGAGGGTGTTCTATCATGATGTGGTTCCAAAGCCTTCGTTGTTTGGTTGGAATTCTCCCAGGAAGTGTAGCAATGGATGGTTAAATACAAGCTAATAGGTTCAATATGAATTACAAATGCAGAGCTCGTGAGCTGGCTGTGCAAGTTCACGTATAAAGGAGAATGTTTTCATACAGCTGATGAGAACTTGGGAGTGATTAGGATGGTCTTGCTAGGTACTTGCAGCGTCTTGTAGCGTGCCCCTGAGACGCTGCAATAAGCATAGTATTTCACCTCCTGCCTGGGTTGCATGGGGATACCACAGCTCTCAGACCTCACAGTTGGAAAATTTGGAATGGCTCATCATTAATCCCTGGGAAGGATTCCCTGGGGCAGTCTCTTTGGGTGGTTGTTCCTACATCTTGATCTGGAATTGGGATGGGAGGTCTGCAAATAATTGAGGGCTGATTTCTGAACAAATGTAGGTTATTGCTATTGTGGTGAGGTTGGGAATTGCCCAACCTCAATAGCGCTGGCTACACTTCAGCTAAAGATAGTCACCTCAACAGCTATTGGACATCAAGGAGCTCAGTTCTGTTTCTGGTAATTTATATTCCCCTCTTTTCTTTTCTTTTCATACTGAGAACAAAAGTTTTATCGTTTGTGCCATTGAGTCAAATGGAAAGTTATAAGTATTTGGATGATGCATATACTTTTTCTTATGCTCTCAAGTTATTTACTGTCAGAGATTCCTGGCCTTCTTGAGGTGAGATACAAAGGCACTTACAGTATCTGCTCCCCATAGTCTTTTTTGTAGTTATAGGCGTCTCATATAATTAGCTCTCCCTCTCAGTTCATAATGGTCTCTGATTTATAGGTATACTCCATAGTATTATTTAGTATCTTTATTATTACATTATTTTATGTTAGAAACTCCCACACGGATGTGAACTCCATTGTGGCAGATGCTGTGTCAGCTCCAAAGGAAAAAACCAGTTCCTGCCTCAAAGGACTTACAGTCAAAGTGCAAAATAAAAGCAAACAGATGGATGTGGGCAGACACACAGTATCTTGTATGTGACACCTCTTTGACATTGTTATATGTGAATTGTAACACCCTGTCAATAGCCACTTAAATATTTAATGGTCTGGATTCTTTCCAGCTAACTTGGGATGCGTAACTGTAGCCCCAAAGCTAGGCACTCAGCTGTCCTGGGCTCCCATTGCCAAGACCCACAGACCTCTCTAGCGGTGCCTGTCCCTTTCCGTTGCCTGCAGAGGCAGTTCCTCATACCAGGGCTCCTAAAACAGCGCTCATCATTCAGATGCAAAGGGGGAAAGAATCTGGCCCTAAACATTAATTTGCTGAAGGATGTGGAGTCATGATAGAAAAAGAATCTGCGCGCAAAAGTGATTTCATGTGTTCCCATGCTCAGTGTTTTTCACTACGACCAGTGTGCCTAGTGCCCATAATCCTCCTTAAAATAAGGCACATAAGAAACATATGCCTTCTTTGCGCTCGCTGTTCCACAAGTTGTTTGTGAAAGCAGAGTAATTGCAAGCAGAAGGTTATTTGCATGCCCGTTCCAGAGGAGAGCTTGGTTTGTCTGACAGAATTGTTCGTAGGCCACTTGTGCATCTTCCCTGTTACCTTGGGACAGTGATTTTCTGCTGGCTGTTTTCTCCTGAGAATCAGGCTCAAAATGCAGTTCAGACATGTTCAGAGGGAAACCAGGTTTGCTGGAGAGGCCCGAGTTCTGCAAGAATCCACAAGCCCTTCAGCGGGGATGCTTGCAAAGTTAAGACACAGCAGAAGATAAGATGCCAGAGAATTAGAGCCAGTAAATAGTTTTGTGGATTAATAGACATAAGCGCTAGTGCTCAAGGGAAGAAAATAGATTACATTATTGACTGTTCATCCCCTGCAAAACTGCCTAAAGGGAAAGGTAATATGGTTTGTTTCCCGTTAATTAAATATTTGTTAAATGGTTTGTTTCCCCTCAATTAAATATTTGTTCTGGTAGTTCCTTTGTGACAGAAATAAAAGAAAGCAGCAGCATTGCCTATTCTTGTTACTTTCAGCTAATCCTGAACATGCTGTAACTGTTCTTTGGTTCCTACCCCCCAATTATTTCCTGTAAAAAATAGCTTTCTCCCGTCCATTCTCTTTTCACTGTCTGTTTTTGAAACACTTCGCTGAATGACTCATGTCGCCTCTTAGTAAATAGGTTAAGTCTAGGAGAATGATGAAACTGCAAAGTGACATGTGAATAAATAGTGCTATCGCTTGTATGCTTTTCCTGCCGGCAGTTACTATTTTAGAGGCATTGTGGTATCTATTACCAATTTCATTAGCTTTTAAACCACGAGGTGCAAGCTACTGTAGGAAAAATCATCACCAACCTCCTTTGGTGTTGTTGTTTTTAATCTAAAAGAAATATATCTTAATACCAAATGGCACTGCTTATCTCAGCAGTTATGTAGCAAATTCATAAGGTCCAAACCACGCATGCAAAACCAGACAGGAGTACAGTTCACCCTGGTGCTTTGCAGCAGCAGCAGCTGCCGCAGAGTTAGATCAAAAGTTAGGAGTGACAAAATGAAGACTCTTGCCTTGCATTTCTTAAGCTTCAGTCCATCAGCCTAGTATTTCTGCATTGGTTTAGCCAAGTAATGTGGTTTAAGAAAATGAACTCCATCCCCTTCTGGTATAAATTTTTGTATATTTATTTATTATGTGCGTATTCTACTTGAAATATTTTACTTGGTCTCATTGCATGTTAACTAAAACTAAATACAAACTTCATCTTTTCTCAGTAACTTGCTAACTATCAACTAGAGAGAGCCAACTGCATGACTCAAACACGTGTCCCTTCCCTTACAAATTCAGCCAAAACTATCTGGCATCAGAGTACTGCAGAATGAAAGTCATATCTAAATATATGTGAGCAGAAAGAAAGTCAGTTAAAAAAAGACTTTGTTATGGAAAGCTACTACAAACCAAATCCACGGTGGCCTGGAGTTCCTCATCACACCCAGGCTGATCTAGTTTTCCACTTTCAAGGTACACTTTCCAAAGTGGCTGCTGACACTCATAGAAGAACTGCACAAAGCTATCACATCTTGTTGCAGTTCCTTTATGCCTTACGTGTAGTCACTAAACAGATTTAAAGGGTTTATCTAATAAATAAACAGCATATTTATCACAGTCTTAGGAAATTTAATAATACAAGAGTTTTTGCTTCATATTCATGTCGTTCCCGGCCGTGTCAGCATTAATACTCAGAGCCAGTCCTTTGCTAGGTAACCCGTGAAGGAGATTGGCAGCACCCGGCACTGGGTACCACCCTGAATGCCCTCCCTTGGGTTCGGTTTCAGTATGTGCAGTGCTGTGGACCGAGGAGAAAAAGGGTGCTGAGAATGAGATTTAAAGAAACACCCCAGTTTGACGGGGTGCCTCTTCCCATTGTACTCCTGCAGTGACTAAGCTGCAACTCCTCTAAATTAAGGGTCTTTGCAGCAGGGGGACTGAGCCTGCTGGTGAGCTCCAAGGGCTTCCCACAGTGATATGCTGATGCCTAACGGGGCAGGAGGGAAAGGGCATGATGTTGTGCCGGAAGGTGCCCTGTCCAGATGGCCAGCTGATGTGGATTCTTCCTCCAGTCGATGCGTAGGCAGGGTTTGTGCCTTAGAGTCTTCTGATAAAAAAATTGATGACTAAATACTGAAATCCATCAAGCAAACAGGAAATCGCACTCTGGAGCAAAAATTGCTCTTTTGCTGTTCTAGTCAACCCAGGATGAGAAAGCTCGTGCATGTGTGTCCTGCAAATATCACGTAACCCCAGTTTCCTGGTTCGTGGAGAAGGTGCCTAGAAAACTTAACGCATTGATTTCCAGTAGATTCAAACAGGGATCAAATGGATTAAATAACTGAAAGCACCACACAAATGGTACTTGCTCAGCCTTAGAATTCCTCCGTTCAGCTCACTTCAGGGCAACGTTTGGCACCTGTTTCTCCAGGAGATTATGTCATTTGTAAGCAATATAATTCTCCCATATATTGTTTGCACTTCAGACTTCAGTCCTCTTGCTACAGGGTCTCAATAAACTGGTCTTCCAGGGAATTAAACAACCAGTTAACACCCAGTGCTTTTCTTAACTGATTAACTGTGTGAAAGTCCTCTGGTCATGGAAGTGTAATGATTTTTCACTAATCACTTACAGGTTCAGGTGCAACTTATTACTGATTTACAAGATTGTAACCATTTGTGTAACAAGCTGAAGTGAAGCATGGCAAAATAGGACAGGCACCCAACAGCTCCGTGCACAGCAGGTAGTACGGGGAGAGCAGCACAGATTCCACATTATCTCCCCTGCTGCAAACTGCTCTGTCTTACTTCCCTCGTAACTGGTCACATTGCTTTGTGTCACTGAGGAGAACTTGGCTGGAGGGAAGTGTAGAGTACCAGCTTATGTCTGAGGATAACACATGAATTAAAAAAAGCAAAGGGTTGTTTGTCTAAAATATATTATTCGGGTTACCAGCTGTCTCGGGATACCAGTCCCAGACTTCCCACACAGCGGGTGGAGAGAGCATCTGTGCAGCTTCTCACAAGCGGTACCTCAGTGTCTTCCAGGACAAGGCATCCTCAGGGCTGAGGGATGCTCCTTATTCTCCTGACTTTAGATGCTATACAGCAAAGTCAGAACGGGTCATTATCTTCAAAGTGCTCTCCATTGCTTATGTTGGCTCAGTTTCCTAATAGAAATACGTAGGACCTAATTTTTAAAGGTATTGAGCACTCCGATGTTGACTGACATTTATGAGCTTAAAGGTTTTAAGTTGGTAACTTAAATTATTGCCTATTAGAATATTGAGAATGCCTATGTGCCTCATGCCAAGTTTGGGATCTAAACTACCTATGGACTTTAAAACATCCCTGTAGGGACTTTTGAAAATGATTTCTCTTTACTACATCCACACGCATAGTATAGGCTTATTCTGTGCAGGTCATCATCATTTCAGGCTCTTTTCTGTTAGCTAGGAATGTATTATTTAAGTTCCCTGAGTGTGACCTTCACAGTCTTTCTGCATTTTTCAGACCAAAGCAAACCTGTGATAAATCTTGTCCTTCGGGGACACTTTGGACTTGGCCAGAGCCATAGGGCAAGATGGTGATATAGCAGAGGTCCACGCTCTGGAGTTCCACTATCCAGTCTTCTGCTTTAGCCACTACGTCACACTTTCCTCACAGTTTTAACACAGTTGTGTTGTAGTGGTAGGCTGTTGATCTTTTCTGGAAGCACACTGACAATAATGAAAGTACTTAGAGAATCCTTAAAATTGCTGGGGTAGTGTCACAGACAGATTTGTGTTTTGAGTATTTCCTTCTTGATAGTTTTGATGTATAGTGCGTTTAGGACACTGAATTTTTTTTTAGCAGAAATGCTATCTTTACCTTCTGCTCTTTTCTTACGGGCACACCCAGCTTCCTGTTAAAGATTTTGGGTAGTATAGTACCACAGATACTGATTGTTTTATTTTTGCACCTCACTCTGGAACTATATTGAAATATAAGGGAAGGATATTTAAATGTCGTGAGTGAAATCCAGATCCTGTGAATCACAAGGAGTTTAGATATTGAGTTCAGTTGGGACAGGCTTTAGCCAAAAATATGCATTTTATTTAGATTCTGTTTTCCATCAGATATCTATATTATGATGTTAAATTCATGGAAGGATGCCATTGGGTTTTGAGTCTATTGAAACTATTATAGCAAAAATGCATCATTGGACCTGAACGGCCACTTAGTTTGAGATCACTAACTTCTTCCAAGAGTTTGCTTGGAGATGACCTGATTGCTGTTGGGCTGGATGGTGGTGAAGAGGTTTATAGTTTACACAGACTGCATAGATTACAAGCAGGACAAAGAAGAAAAGTTACAGGGTGCATCTATTGGCATTATTTCAACAAGGAGTAAAACCTTTTTTTTGATGTGTAATGAAAGTAAAGCTTTACGGCTAAGTTACACGTCCCCATTTTCCAGAAAAAAAAAAAAGCATTTCACTGCTGTTGATTTATAAACCAACCCCCCCGCACACACCCAGTATTTTTCCCCAACACAGTTTGTTGGGTTTGGGCTCCTTCTGCCTGATACACCTAAGTTTGTATTTACCAGTCAATTAGTTGCTCTGCTTGCATGTGCAAAAGCTGATTTTCCAGGATGCAGGATATAAAATAGGCTGTGTGCTGAGTGGTAGGTTCCAGTGTATGATACGTGGCTGCGCAATCTTTGGGAGCCAAGTAAAATATTTCTTTTCTATATATAGTCACCTGAAATCCAGCAGCAAAGGCACTTCTGAATATTGCGCTCAAAACTAACTTAGTTTTTAAGAAACACTTTTTCCTCTTTAATATTGCAATTATTTTTTTTTTAACTTCCACATGGATTTGCAGAAGCACCAGATGCTTTCATTATAAATTCAAAAGAAATCTAAAAAGATCAGACAGAAAAAAAATGAAACAGAATTTAAAATATTGCCATTTTATGAGAAAAAAAATTCACCTTATTTGTGTTTGAAGCAAAGACACTAACTTTCATAATTTCTTTGCACATATCTTTCCTGTTCTTTAAAATTAAGGCAAAGTCTAATTTACATGGCCACTGTGGTTAGATCTCTTGTTTAAAAGGGACTGACTTTTGATATGGCATAAATGTGTCATGTTTTATTTGGGCCACTAAATGATAATATAACTGAATTTTGCAAAAGGCAGTGACTAGTCTTTGACCTGGCTTAGAAGACGCATGGACCTCCTGTGCCTCTGAAGTCTCAGATCAAATTACCAGCATTTCGCATATGTTTTGTGATCAGTTTAGGAGTGTACTTTTTGTGTACTTATTTTTAGATATTATCAGTTGAGAAAAGAGGGGTAAAAAGTAAAATCTAGTTCTGGATCTGAGCAAACAGAAAGGTCAGCGGTTAAGTTCTGCCTTATGTATTGTATATGCTGAAATGTCCTTTTAATAAATTAAACCACAAAATGAAAGAGTAGCTGAAAACTGTAACATTTGGCCTTGCAACATAGGTCAAAGGTTACCTTTTTTTCTCAAAAATGGTTTTGCAAATCTTTTTCAGAGCTGATAGATACACACCTTAGCTGGATACAAAACATTATATGAAAAAGAATGACTGTGATCTTTGATCCAAGCAATCAAAAAGAAAGGTAATTGGTATTTTTCTGCCTTTTCTCCAGCTGTGTGTTTCTCTTAACCTTTATTTATTTATTTTTTCAATTAAAAAGTCATGCCCCTTTTTATTTGGCTTAAAGGGTTTAAAATCTTACTTAATTTTTTTTTTTTTTTTCATTCTTTTTCTTCCCCACTTGTGTACCACAGAGCTGTCCTGAAGTAGCTGGGGCATGGTGGGCAGGGAAGGAGAGATGGGGTTGTGCATGCTGGGCTAAAGCATCCACTTGTTCCCAGGCAGCAGCTAGAACCACGTTAGGACCATGGTTTGCCTGGTTGCGTTTTGACGGCACACTAAAAATTCAGGGTTCAACTTTCCTCCCCAGTCCCTGTTATGCCATTAGTTCCTCCCTGCATGTCTTGTGTTTGCTTTACATGTAAAAATGCCTCTTGGCCGCGTCAGCGTAGCAAACATGGAATATTGCAGGATCCCTGCCCGGTGCAGGGAGGAGCCCACTGGAGCTGAGCTTTGGCTCCTCTGATGAGACCCAAAGCACACAAGACCCCAGTCACTGTCACGGGTATAGTGCTGTGACAACATCGACTTCATCAGTGTTATTCCATACATAACGCTGGTAAAGTTGTTATTCTGATGCGTGTGTGAATGTGTGCGTACGCATGCATATGAGTGTGTGTGCGTGTATATAATCAATTACAAGGAGCCTGACTCATTGCCAGCTAAAATTGGAGGCTGTTTTCTGTCTCTGGACTACTAGTTGAAGCTCAGTATTTAATACAACCCACTATCGTCCCGCAAGTGAATACACTCCAGATTTCTATCTGAGAGGATGTGAATTAGAGTCTTAAATGTCTTTGAGGACTGGAGCCTGAGAGACTGACTCTAACCCATCAAAGCTGAGTGATTAGAAGAACACAGGCATTCTCCCATGATTTCAGCCAGCCTTTCGCATTCAGCTAACTTGGGGATCTCCAAGCACTGGGGCTGTTGTAATACTCGTACAACAGCAGCATCTAACAGAGGATGTGTTGAAGGTATTCAGGCCTAACTAGGCATTTCCTTGGTCTGGATGGCTGACGTCAGCTGTAATTTCAATATCCTTTTTTATGATTTAATCTTTCATTATCTTGGCATATGTCCTCATGGCCCCATTTAATCAGTGCTATCTCATTAAATGGATCAATAGCAGTGTGCTCCAGAGCTGCCACATGCCAGGCACCTTAAATAACAGTATTTTATTTATTAATCACATCATCTCCATTTCCTCTCGGCTAGAAATGAGCAAATAATGAGAACCGATACTTGAGAAGCATTTTAACCATGCTACCAAAAAAAGATAGATGGGAGTTCAGAATAGTGAGTTCAGCACATGATCTCAGTTTCCTCTGAAGTTTAGATATATCTCAGTTTGCTCATTTTGTTCAACCTACTGTTGAAACCCAAGTCGCTGAGATTACACCTGAATCTGGATCCATGGGCTCCCAAATCTGGAGCAGATCACCAAAGGTGTGTGATTTCACTTGACTCAGTCTGGAGGTGGCTCCAAGCTGGGAGATACTTGCCTTGGGATCCATTCTTGTTATATTTATATACTCATTAGATTTAGGGGCTCTGGTTGTAGATTAGGACTTTCTGTGCTGGGACAGTCATTGACTTAAACATCTTTCCCTTAGAGCTCCCAGACTGGTGTTGCCCAGCCTAAACTGCACCTAACTCCCCTCTCCACATGGATTTAGGTGAAATTCAGGGTGACTACAGGACATTCAGGCCAACTGATAACAGGAAGCTCCCTTGTCATTCAGATGCTTACAACAAAAATCCAATTTGCCACCTGTAAGACCTCACACAGAGAGAACCCAACTGCGCCCAAGCGCAGTCCTGCAGCTCGTCTATGGCGTTAATGTTTCATACTGTTCCCCTGCAACTTTTCAGCTTTTTCAGATTGTAGTCCCCCTATAACCTCAGCCCACAAAACCCACTGCTGACCTCCCATGCAGCACACAGGAGGGAAAGTGAAGTTTGCAGGCTGAGTAAGCCCTTTACCGCGCCGTCCAACCTGCCCGGAGCTGGCAAGCGGAGGTCCCTGCACTGGCCAGGCTCTGGGCTCCGTGGTCTGCTGGTGCTGCACGACGAATTTCACTTTGCCTAGAGCTCAGGCTGGGAAACAGAAACAAAAAATGGACTCCTTAACAGACTGTAGGCTTAGTAAACGCCATTTAATTATCTGCTGATTTTTCATTTAATATTTTACCCTTCCTAGGCGAAGGTGACTGTTGACTCCGGTGTTTCCACAAGTGGTGGCTGTATTAAATGAAAGGAAACTCATACACGATATTTTTGGTACGCTGGCTGCTCAAACAAATGTGTCGATAAATAAATCAGCCTGCAGTCTCAGCCCACTTGTTTTTAGAAAGGAAATGACCCTGTAAGAGTGGGTGCCCACTTCTTTTACCTCACTGCTATTTTTAGCTGAGGCTGTGAAAAATTTCCATTGAAGACCTGCTCCTCTCATTTCCTGGGTAGAGCAAACAGGAAGCCCTTCTAACTGAGCTGAGGGAGGTTTTCTGCCTGAAGGTGGACCAACCTCACCTCCCGCTGGTTGCTTGCTTGCACTGCAGAGCAGCAACACACCAAATACCCCACATACCTGCTTCATTTACAAGAATTCACCCAAAAGGCTGGTGGAAGCTTCCAGGTGTGGGTGGCAGGTAGAAAGTTGGGCAGCAAGAGAGGACAGGAGTTCTGCTGTCAGCCATGCTTTTTTGCCCACATTCTCTCCAAGAGGCACCAGTCCGGTAGAAATCAGGCATTTCCTGGCTGAAATCAGAAAGAGCTAGAGTCTGGGCTGTTAATGGTGGGATTTTTGAGCACCAAGGGATGGAAACAGCCTTGTGCGGCACAGGCTGTGGCATCCCTTCAGGAGAGTTTACTGTACCTGGAAATGTGGAGGGCTGACTCCCTACTCCTACTGTCAAGCACCTGTGCCATGCTCTATGCAAATCCTTAGTCCTTGAGGAATGTAGCCCACCACAGCAGACATCTGTACAGTAATAACATGGAGCTTTGCATAAAACATAGATTTTTTAACTTTCTCAGAGATAAATTCCTTTGTGTGCAGAGTGGAGGGAACTTTGAAACTACTAGTCATAACACTAAAAATTGGCACGTGTTCCCCTTCCCAGAGACAATGAGAGATTGAGCACCATTTTTTTTTTATTGTGGGAAGTGGTGAAATACTATGTTAATTAAATTTTTTCATAAATATTTGTTAGAAATGGACCTAAATTTGGGGGAGTCTTACACCAGCATACCTGAGGATTAATTAGTCTTGGGTGAGGGTCTTCTTTGGTTTGAGTTAGTCCTTGTCTTAGCCCTTAAATATTAATGGGGAGAAATAATTTAGATCTGGGGTCTGAAACCTTAGAAAATTTGGTCTTTTAGTTTTAAAGCAAATTTGTCAAAGTAGATAAACAGTTTCTGAACCATGGACCCCCTTGGTGAATACAATGCCAAGGAGCTGCATGTGAAATGGAGCCCCAAAACAGGCAGTTCTGGAGTTTTGCACTAAAACACTCATGTTTTAGGTCTCTCCTAATACAAGTGCGGCCTCGAGAGACAATTGTTTTTCCAGGAGGTTCCAAAGGGTGCTTTAGGCAAATAAGTGTGAAAGGTAGACAGGACAGAATGGCTGTTGTATATAACATGCAATGTTGTTCTGATTTTAAACAGAGAACAAAGATCTTCCGTATCTTCTCTTGAGCTTTATTAACAAGCCTGTCCCAGCCTCCTAGAGTATCATAGTGGTGCATGGAAGTTTGCTTATGCTACAAGCTACAAACAAACTATAACAAAATTGTAGAGCAAATAGAGTCTACAGCGAGATACAAAAAAACCAACCCCAAAAAACCCCAAACACAAAAAACCCAACATTTTTTCACCTGAATTGCAGTCTGCACTGTCCATTATATTTCCTCCAAATCTGACCTTTCTCTTTTCAAAATATTCTTACTTCAGCCTAGTGAAAATGTTAAAATGCTCAGATAATTACAGATATTTATGTTTTTTAACCCAGGTAAAGCAAATGTCTTGTAAGAGGGAAAGTGTTGTGTACGTAAGGGATGTAGCATGTACTGGACACATGGTACAGCTTCTCAGGTTTTTTATGGTACTTGAAGCATGCTGAACACAGTCTAAACCTTCTCTCTCCGCTCCTTCCCCCTTGCCTTCCAAAAATATGTAGTCTGGGTAAACAGGGCTTAAAGTTTTAGGTTTTAATAAAATTATGTTATGAATACAGAGGGGATGTTTTCAGCTTAACAGCAAACTGCCCAAGGATTGCTTTTACTTCTTGTGATTTTGAAAGTGCTCTAACATTTCTTTCTCTTTCTTTTATTTCACAGTTAACGAAATTATCAGGAAGGAATTTTCTGGACTCCCTGCCAGAAATCAGACATAGAAGAGACAACTTTTACCAAATCCTTCCATAACTGACCTCTTAGATCCTTCCAATGCCCCTGCAACCTTCTGCTTCCTTAACTCTTCATCTCAAGGCACCAATTCAATGCAAGGAACAATGTATTGGCATCAAGCTGACAGCCTTGACTAAGCAACTCGCCACCTCTCTCTGTAAACATCGAGAAGGACACCCTTCCTTTTGTCCAAAGACCGTATTGTTCTCCTATAACAGAGCATCTGTCTGAGGAAACTCTTCAAGCCTGCTGCAAAATATCTGTCTATGTATCGATCTATCTTAGTAATAAGGGAGAAGTGAGATGTCACTCCTGAACACCGCACAAAGCAAGAGAGGTTATATATTAGTGCTTATTTGGGTGGGGTGGGAAATGGGGGAAGAAAGAGTAATATATTCCATAAAAGAGTAACGACATTTTGCAGTTCACTAACAATGACTTGCCCTCCAGGTCTCAAAGCGCTTTTGAGAAATTATATTGTTGTAGGAAACTGAGGCAATCTAAGCTTGCTCAGCCTTTATCCGACCTGGGATCAAAAGCCATTTTCTTCTGACTCTGAGCACTGTGATCAGGATTTCAAATAGTAGATGTCAGCTGAATCCAGGAGTTTTCTTCATTTTTCTTGTCAGACTGCATAGAAATTTGAAGGAGAAGGAGGCTCACAGAGAACCAGTGAAAAGAGCAATTCAGCAGTTCTAACACCTGTCCCAAGGTAAAATAAACCCAGATAAAACAGAGATTAATATATAGGAGTCACAGTAAATCCAAAGATTTTATGTTTGATCCTTATTAATATTTAGTCAGTGTATCAACACATCTTAGATATTTTCTCTCTAATAAATCATTGCTGTTTCTTTTCATATAGAACCTGCTATTGGCTCGTAACTTATCTCATTTAGCAGCTGTAACATTTAACCACAAAAGCTGCAGAGGAAAAGAATTGCATCTTATAGAAACCGTATGTTCCAGAAAAAGTATACACTTACTTATATTCACTTTGTCTCTTCAGCTTTGCAAAGCTACCAGCAATTTCTGGAAAGGTTACATTTCCATGTGAGTTAGTATGTTTGTTATGTTTTACTTCCTGTGTTAGAATATACTGTACTGACACAGGCTTATCACGACAAGAGATAACCGCTGCCATCTGCAGTTGTACAGCTAGCAAGTTTATAACATTTTGGTGTGTCACTGCTACTACAGTGTGATAAAAAGACATCGTGAGTGGATAATGAATGTATAGTAAAAACCAGCCATAATATTGTAGGAAATACATAGTAATCTTTTCTGGTTTTGTAAATGAGGAACACTGATATTTTCAGGAGTGCAGAGCCTGAGCTTTGTTCTAGAAAATACAGTGACTCTATCCTGTTCGCAGTTGTTCCACAGTAAACTTTGCTGAATACCAACGTGTCCACATGCTCACGGCAGGAATTGACTTGTATGAATACAGCAGACCGGGAAAGCAGCTGCATAGTTGGTTCCCCAATATTGCCAGAAAGGTCTTGTACAAACCCTGCAGAGTTTGTGCTCAGTTCAACAGAAATCTTTTCAGGAGTATTGAGAAGAATATATTTTCTGTCACTAAAAGCTGGTGCTTGAACTCTGCAAGGTCTTCAGTTTTAGAGTTAGAGACAGAAACATTAGACTTTCCAGAACACCTGACCTAGGTCTTACCTATAATCTTGGATATTAAACTGAAATCTGAATTTCACAGGAGCAGCTCTAAGCCCTGGATTCAACCAAGCCTAGGTCCAGAACTAGACCAGAGCCCTTCCCGACTGCAAATCCCAAACTGACATTAATAACGTGGCTTTGGGAGTTTGCTTCTTTTTCCCCTTGAAGTAGTGCTAACACGTACTGGCAGCGTTAGTGTAAGACAGCAAGTGGTAGCAGGCGTTAGTCCACATTGTGAGATTCAAATCTTTTGTCACAAAATGAGTCCCCTGCATCCCATTTCAGCAACACCAAAAAGTCGCTGGCTAAGGGTGTGTCATTCTGGTGCTCGAATTGTGAGTTCCACATGTTGCATCTGTAGGAATGTTGAGCTAGCCAAGCCTCAGCCTGTTACCTGCAGCGGTGAAAATGGCCTTTTTTATTACTGACTTCTACAGGAACTAACCTGAGGCTTGGACTAGCTGAAGTGACTTCTGCGCAGTGGAATTATTGATCATTAAACAGCACTTGTATAGTACTTTGACTGGCTTGCGTGTCTCAAATAAGCTATTTTGGGGTTGTTTTAAAACTGCCAGTTTGCCAGAATCTGACATAGATTATGGATTTTTAATGCAGTCTGACATTTTGGACAATTTTGAAAAATTCCTCAGGCCAAAAGTTGCCTGTCAGAAGTTCTTTGCTGCAGCTGAGTAAAAGAACAGATCAAACATGTCTCCTGTTTTCACAGAATTCATGCTTGGAAGTACCAAAAATGACCATCTATTTTCCCTGATCCAACCTGTAAAGTATAGGAGAAATTAAAAAAAAAACCCAAACAAAAAAAACAAAAACAAACCCCAAAAAACCAAAAACCCATTCACAGAAGACCAAAAATCCCCAAATAACTGTCAGAAACTTTGCTCCTGCTGGATTTTAAATAGAATATCGAAGAAGAACATGAACATCTTTTGAAATCTGTAGATGCACTGACGTAGTCTAAAAATACTGCTGCTTATTTGGTGATTGTCCATAGCAACTGCTTGTCAATAGTCCTCTGTATACAGATGAATGGCTGATCTTGAAGTCAGATAACCACACACCAGATCCACTAGCAACCTTCTCCTACGATGAGCCATTGCAGTATGTGTGTTCATGACGCGGACTGATTTTTATTCTTATTTTTTGCCGCTGTCCTCCATTGATCATTTAAACCTCTTTCTCCCCCTTTTTACTGTAAGGCATAAATGTGTACAGCAGACAAGAAAAATGTGGCCTTATAGCAAAGGCTTTTCAGCGTTCAAAGGGACCCGGGCAGGCAAACCCCTGAGCCCCTGCAATGCTCCATTGAAGCTACTTTGCAGGATGCACCCATGAAGCATGCGCTCTTTAACTGAAGGTTAAGATTTCCACTGCTCTTCAGTGTTCCTTCGGGCACTTTGCTATGGAGAGGGGGGGAGAGGATTTTTTTTTTTTTTTTAAATGTGCTACAAGTGCTTTACTCGTGCTTGCATTAGCTGTATGTCTTCCTCATTTTTAATGCATAAATATGAATCTGTATGTGTGTTTGTGTAGGTGCATATACATGTATATTTATATAATATAACCCTATATATATGCGGATATATTATATACATATGATTATATGTGAACACACACACACACACACACACTATTACAAACCTGGGTCACGATCCTTTAATTGGCTCCAGCCAGCCAGACCTGTGCAGGCACATGAAGCCAGCTACTGGATCGAGGGTTCATGAGATGTATATAATAGAGACTACATTTTAGTGGTTCTAGTTACAGCTACATGAGGTCAGGCTGTGCTACTTTATCCGATTTTACATGCAACTCTTAGTTAAATAATACAGCTTTAACCAACTTTATATTTATTGCTGGAGAAAAGGAGTATCCTCAGCCATAGCGTTACGCATTGTTGTCTCTTTTTAAAAAGAAAACTAATATGTTAAAATTATATAGCTAAGCTGAAGAACTTCAAAATATGCAGTACTAAATTATTTCCTGTTCTTGCTGAGCAGTGTTTGTCCAGTATTAATATTTTGTTACTTAATACAACTTGCTGTCTTTCTGTAGAAGCATTAGGTTAACCTTGGAAGAGTTAATACCATTTTGTGAGTAATTTGTTCTCACTTTATCTGGAAGATAGCCATATTTGCACATGAGGAAATTCTGTCTTTCCTCAGTTATCTGAATGTTTCACCACAGTGCCTTCCTGCCATTGTACCAAAGGCCTCCAAATATATTGTCTACAGGGTGAACAACTCTAATGCATTTTCCATCAAAGTTATACCATGCGAAGTACATAGGGCTCGTTGGAACTCAAAGTTCATCTCTTTCATTTTTGTGTGTGTGTGCGTTTTTTTTTTTTGCTTCCATTTTTCCATTCAAGCTTTGGCTGCAAATACAGGATGAGCTTTGATAAACTTCTGCATCAAATATATGAATACGTAGAATAAGATCATCATTCATGATATGTAAACAGTCTGAGAGTGGAATGGGAGTGGACAGATATCAGGAAGATTTTTTTTGTCAGTTATGAGTGCTGGAAGTACAGTTTGCCAGGAGAGTAATTGCTCGTGAAGATATTTGCAATGAAATATGAAGTCCCGTTTTTGTTTTTCTCCATGAGAATGAGCAAAATGTAAGACCTGAACAACAGCAATGGAATGAAAGTGTCTAATGTATGTGTTTTTATTGGTAGAAAGAATGTAGAAGAGCCATGGTTTTTGCACTTGCTTTATTTGTATCCATGTAAATATGTATCACTTTCATTCTTCTTGTAGGAATACAGCATTTTCTGAATGTAGAATATTTCCAAAACCAGCACTATGTTATTCTCTATTGTATAAAATGCTGCTGCTTAATAACATATCTAAAACAGTTCTCAAATTAGCTAGCATGTTTTTTTAAAGTGTATTTTGTAATCCATATCTTTACAAAAAAGTGTCTATGCTTTTTGTCTGACCAAATATGCAACACTTTTTGGATTAAGGATAGTATTTATAAGGGATCAATTTTCATTTTCTGAGTGTATTAATTTTCTATGCAATTGTTGTTGAATTGTTATTATCCTAAAATAGATGTATTTGATAAATATTCCAAAGACTTCAGAGACAGCTTTAAACACTTCAGAAATATGTTTCTAAATATTTCAATCTGACTTTTTCCCCTGCTACTTAATTGGGAGCAATTATCTGCCAGATGGGATTCAGGAAAATGATTCTCTTAATTTCAAATCTTAAACTGATTCAGATCTTCATAGATTTTGCACCACTTGTTCCAGTTTACCTGCAATTCTGAGTGTTCGTTATTTATATTATGTGTTCCTGTGCAATAGGAAGAGATGCCAGTGTTGGGTTTAGACTGAGTGAATTGCAAATTCTGCAGAAATCAACTGTTTTCCTCATCGTTTACATTGCAATGATTCTTACCTATAACTGTAAGGCATCTATCTGCCATCACATGTGGAAAGTTGTAATTCTTTCTTAATCTCAGTTCAGAATGAATAATCCACCTTTTTGAACATTTGACGTAAGATTGACGTCTGTCTCTTTTAGTGTCTGCTACTTTATAACTGCAGCGGGTGACAGCTGATAGCAATTGGTTTAACCGCCAGTCGGTATCTAATCTACTATGGTCTGTTTATGATTTGTTTAGCCATTTTCATTGTTCCTGGGGTACAAAAAAAATAAATTGGTACCTGACCCATATTGCAGTAAATTTCAAATGAAGGTGCTGGTGCTGTAAAAGACCATATAGGCTGCAAATGAGTGGTTATCTGGGGAAAAGTTAGTCTTTTGTGTTTCTTTTCAATTATTCTCATAAAAGAGCAAAATTGGGTAGAAAGTTCTAGAATGATTGAGTCACAAAAATGAATAATGATTTATGTGTTTGTAATAGCCCAGAAATCCACAAATGTGTTGCTGGAATAATCATTTATTCCAGGATTAAACTGCAATCATTTTACTGATGCTGATCGGTACCTTACTACACAAGTAACGTGGTGAGACCTGGGAATGGAGAATCAAGGTACAGCTGAGTTTTAATAATGGTGACCTAATTGGGACTTACATATTGTGTGTATGTATGTGCATGTGTGTGTGTAATTATGAAGTGATCCCCCTCTCACTGAAGTCCAAGTGTCCTTGCTGAAGCCCTAGCCTGTATGTTCAGGTAAAACCATGTGTTAATAGATACAGGAGTGCACAATTGTCACTCAAATCACCCTAACAGATGTCCTTTTAATCAAAACTGTTTGTTCAAAAGCCTAACTTCAAGAATTGAAAAGGGGTTTATATCATTCACATTCCTACAACAACATTGTTAACCTCCAATGTAATGATTTTTTGCTATCTGTAAAATATTTTTATATATTGCCTGTACTATGGTAGTTTAGCAATAAATGAAAGGATATCATCTGCTGCATGAGTGTTTGGTCTATTCTTAAATACCTTTATCACCTTTGTTCAACTAATGTCAAGTGGGTGAGTCACCCACCTGGTAGTTCTCTTGTCCTTATCACCCTCCTAAATACAAACGGGACGTGCATAAGGATTTCAGAGAATGGAGTACTTCTTTGTGAATGAGATGCCCCGTACCGCTTTGCATTAAGATCCCATGCAGTTTCTGTAGATGAGATTGATTGATTTATACAGTGACAATTGTATGAACTTCCTCATTTTCTCTTATTGTCCATTTCCCCTCATTTAATTTTCTATTCCCACCAGCACCATCCCAATAAAAAGCACTAAACGCTGCACATCAACAGGTAACTCCACAGAGTTTTTGCCTTTATACAGCATTAATTTCCATCTGTGTAAATGTCCATCTGCATCAGTATGTGCTTTTTAGAGGCTGGGGAATGTACTCCATTTAATTTTTGTTCATCTAAATCTTAATTCTGCATTTCTCTACTGGAGACACTAAAAGATGCATTTTCATACTGCTGTGCTGGAAGAATGCCCAGAGCCCATTATGTCTCAGTAAGAGTCGAGTTTATATAGCGTACAATTAAAGACATTTACCTTAACAAAATCAATATTATCGTTTGCATTTAAAAACAGAGAATTCAAACCATATTTGATGCATTTGTTGGACATAGAGCAAGTGCTTTGCTTTGCTTATTCACAAAAGCCTCAGAGCAAGCGCCATGTGGAAGTTCTTAACTCCCAGTACACTGTACAAAGGCTGGGAAGCTCATAAACCAGACAGGCTTCGCCAACAAAGAAGCTGTTACTGGCTAGGAGAGAACATTTTATGATGAGCAAATATATGGCACACAGGATTTTAGCTTTATTCAGCAACAGGAAAATTTAAGTAACTTAACCTGGAAATTCCACAGCTAAGGGCTGAGAACTTGAGCACCTGATCTGATACTCTGGCTTCAATTTATATCTTGGGTCCAAATGAAAAGACTACAATAGTTCCCTACATTTTTAGTCTTAACGGGAAATTTCCTGGATTTTGTAGGCTTCACTCACTCCTTTATACCCCTTCAACATAGCTGACTTTTTTCCCAGTTTTACTTTTCATGGTAGCAGCAAGGCTGAAAAATTCCTGTTTCTAATGAACATCTGGGTTTCGTATGAGAACTCGCGTGCTCCATTGTGTAAATAGGCGATTTACAAGTTCTTTTTTTTTTTTTTTTTTTAAATACAAAATGTAATTTACTCAATTTAAGAAGCTGCCTTTCAGCTTCAGACCAGATTCTTTTCTAAATGCATCATCACTGGCTCGCTCAGGTGGCCACGCTCAACTGGGCTGCTGCTAAGGGAGCTTCGCAGGAAAGATGAGCTCCCACCCAACACCGTCCTCCTCTTCCCTACCCCTGCTCACCTCCTGTGCCTCAGCTGGACTCTGCTCCTCCAAGCAGCTATCATCTCGGTGAACTCACATTGCAGAGGGGCTAGAATTATTTTTATATAGGGAAGGGAAGGCCACAGCACAGGATCTGAGCTCCTGCTAAACCGAAGGGCAAGACTGCTGGCACAGCAAAATTGCTGAGGTTGTCAGGAACCACTTCACCGCAAAGCCCGGGGGGAGGCTGGCAGGAGCTGCACTGTACGCCACTTGGCCAAACCCAGGCACGAGAGGTGGCGGCAGCACAAAGGCACCTCTTCATTCAGTAGCGAGCAGGATGGAAATTGTAGCTGACCTCAAGCAGGAGAGCACGGAGGCAGACCAGAGCAAGGAAGGAAGGCAGGCACGTAAATAAAAATGATCTCTATCTGCCGCTCAGATATAGATATAAGAAATACAAACAGTAAAAGGATACTTGTGTGTTGCAGCCTATTAGCTGTCTAACTACCTTTGAGAGCTCAGCTCTGCTTGGGGATTTTGGCTGAAATGGAGTTTCAGGCCAGGGATGGGGCATGGGAAGCAAGCAGCCAGCGTTCACCATACTAGCCTTGTTTTCTGCAGAAACCAAGCTAAAAAGCATAAAAAACCCCACTCCTTCCTTGGCCAACTGCAACATTTATGCACAACTATGGGAGCATATGCAACTAAAGAAGTTACTTCCACGTGATATTAACTGCTGTATGGGCTAGGCTGTACCTTGGGCTCCAGGTAGTATGAAACCAGCAGTAAGAAACTGCAGCTTACCTCCTCGGACCTCTGGGCTTGCCACTGGCGCGTATCCTGGCTCTGCCTCCGGCGGAGGTGAGAGACAGCCAGGCAGCCCCAACGCTGCCCCGAGCCCTCTCCTCCAGCAGCGCTGCGAGGAAAGAGCCGAGGAAATATGACTCAAAGGTCCCCCTGGGAGCAGCCCAGTCCTTCCACCACCACTAGCTGAGAGCAGCAACCGAAAATGCCTAGCCTGAAATATTGCTGAAGGTTTAGCGTGGATTAGGATGTCTGCCGTTGGAAACCTCCCTCCAGCAAAGCCGCCGTGACTGCCTGCACCGACGAGCCCTCCCGGCCCTTGGTGGGAGCTGTCAGCGTAGCAGCAAGCAGCGCGGCCGAGAGGAAACTATTACAGCCTCTGTCCCTGCAGACCAGAGATGAATACTGTGATTTTGTGGCAAGCCTCTAATGACAGCCTAGGAGTAATCACAGAAGGAGTCAAGTTTGAGCCGTACTAGATTTGACAGTTATTATCAATGACTTTTTTTGCCAGCTACGTGTGGCCCTCCCCTCCCTTTAATTTACATATTTTTTTGCAATATGTCAGAAATTGTCACAAACCCATGTGCCTTAACTTTTTACACCAGGTGAACTCAAGGCATCAAAAGCCATCACAGATTTAGGAGTATGTGTGTGTCCCACCCAAACTTACAACAGCAGCCCTCCTCGCATCTTACTGCCTGATTCCTTGCAAAGTTTGCCCTAATTTGGGCTGAAGCCACTGGCTTTGGCACTGCCCTTTTTATATAGCAAAACACAAATCTGCTTCTAGCTAAAAGAAAAATTACAGCCTGGCTGGGGAAGGATGGGTGGTGATGGCCACACATGTGGCAAGTGACAGAGACGGACTAAGTTTTCATCCACTCTCTGGAAGTGTGTGCAGGAAGGAGGAACATGCGTTGCAGGCTTACTGCAACTACCAGCAAACTTTCCTCATCCCCAATTAAAATTAAAGGGTTTCCAGCACAAGAAAAACATCCACGGGAAACGGGGCTTCATTGACTTACCATGAGAGCCTTGGAGTGCTACTGTTAATTCCTGAAACTTTCCAGGCTTTTTTTATAAAGTGGCTTCACAGCAAAGGCATTGCTGATGTCCCTAGCCAGCAGCACAGCGGTCTGCTCAGGTGCTGTAGGGGGACCTCAACAGCTGCACAGTGGTTGGGCCCCACAAAATGGGACAGATCGGCCATACTAGCTCTGTGCCATGCTGGGTAAGAGTACGTGAACGTGACAGTGATGGGAATTCATGTATTTTCTACCCACTGCCTACAATTCAGTCAAAGTGGAGCTTCATTGACTGGCAGGCTAGTTTTCCTCAGAGTGATACTAAGGTCTCAGCTTTGACCTGCTCCTCATGATACATATATTAAACATATCAAATACATGGTAAGGCTAGCTCACTGGCGAGATGAATAGTCCTGAAGGTTTAAGTTGGCCTGACTAAATTTTTCACAGACCCTTTATATAAACTTATTGAAAGACAAGTATTATCATGAAAGCCTTCTCAGATGCCTGATTATATCAGCACGAGCAAGCCACTGAAATCTAAGCCCAACAGATGTTTCGTTTCTAAGCTTTTATTTGCTTCACTAAAGGAAAACGTGAGGGGGAGAGAGAGAGAGACCTTTCTTTTCTGAGTTGAAGTCTCCAGTGAGTAGCTCAGTCTACCATTAGCACTGGAGTGCCTTTCTTTCCTTAGGTTTTTTTCTTTTTTTCCCAGTTCTAAGCTCAACCGTTTCTATAAATCAGGATTTGTGCTGGCTGTGTATACAGGGCTTTTGCAAGAAACTGTATTGGCTTCATTTACCTTTAGGAAGGTAATATAACATAAGAAATAAACGGAAGGAATAAATGTAATTGAACCATGCCCACATATCTTACATTTTCTAGACTTTTATATGAGAATGGGCTATGTAATACTTTGTCTCACAACAGCACAGCTCCCCCTAGGCTGCAGGCTGGGGCCACAGCGAAGTTTATATAAAATTTGCTTTTTAGGCTGCATGGAGGATTGGTTGGGTTTTGTTGTTCC
>VYXH01006725.1:53166-193765 GCA_013397275.1 Burhinus bistriatus | reverse complement strand
AAAAAAAAAAAGAAAACCATTTTCTGAAGGCCAAGCATGGAGGAAGAGAAGAAATTTCAGTTAAAGACCTGAAATTGCTCATCCTACGTTGGTGCCTAGGTCAGAAACGCAGGCAAATATACTGGACATAAGCACAAAGTGCATCAAGAGTAAGGTTTGTAGGCGCCGCAGGGAAGGCAGCAATAGATGGCACCACGTACACTGCAGAAGGCAGACCAAGCTATCCAAGCTCCCTAAAAACATCCCCAAAAGACTGAAACGGGTAGCGATTCAAAATTCTGTGTGTTCTACTTTCCACGTAAGGCAGAGAAGAGCCTGTCACTGCAAGACGGCGTCAGCCCCAGTGCTGCTGGCGGCGCTGACTGGCGCATCCGGCTCCCCCCAGAGTTTGACACCCCCTACAAACAAGGCTGCCAACTTGCATCAGTTGGCTGGCTAAACAAAACCACTGCAGCCGCATGCTCAGCTTCCAGCTATTACATATTTTTAAACATCCATCCGCTGGGACTGACCCAGAAAATCGAAGGTAGGTGAGAAATTAGCAGGTTTTCTGTACAGAGACTGTAGTTGATATCTTTGCTGGCTAAAAGAAAACTAACCAGAAGGGAATGATAGATTTTAGCTCTGGGCTGTCCATTGCTAGGGGATCTTTCAAGCTTTTGCCATATAGCAGAAGAAAGCATGGACTGCTGAAGGTTGTACTTTGCCCTACAACCACGCAGTCATCCAGTATTTTCAGCTATTTAAACCACTTCTCTAACAAGCCAAAACTATTGCAGCGAACACATCCCGCCTGCTAGCAGAGGAAGGCAGAGGAGGGATGAGACTCGTGGATTTTCATCACTAAAGCCTACGCTTTGAGTTGAAAAAATCACCAGCTATAGAAAATACACATAAAACAATCCCAGAAAGAAAAAAAAACAAAAAAAAGAAAAAAAAAGGAGTGTAACTTCTCCCGGCTGAGAGGTCAAAGTAATCTCATGGAAAAGAGGCCACTAGACGGAGCAGCCCCAGTGGGGCAGCAGCGCAGCCCGGGCCGGCAGCAGCGTGGGAGCGGGCCGGGGCTGTGGGGGGCACCCAGGAACAGCCCCCAGCTCCCGACACCGCCGCATTCCCCACATCGTGTACCCTCGCAAACCTCGCACAGGCTCACAGCTCTTGGCAAGACAGTTCCTGGGACCCCGCGAAGTGCCCGAGGGATGCTCACCAGTGCCACGCTGGTGTGGTCGCAGGGGGTATCGCAGACAAACAGGCTGACCGAGTTGGATTTTTACACTGGTTTTGCACTAGCACACGTTAAAATACAGGTAGAAAGCACTGAGATGTGAGTGTTAATGCTTCACAGTACTACTGCTGTGTTACATTAGTTGCTTTTACCTTTCATGTTTTTTCTTTGTCAATATGATTAATTTGCTCTCTTCCTCAACCAGCCAGTGCCCCCAACCGATTTTTCCCATGTTAAGAGGAAACTGCAGTTTCAGAGCGTTATTTGTTCAGCACCTTTCAACACTAACTGTATGTTCAGCTTAAAAAATTCTATTAAAAGTGTGTTCTGTATCAAGTGGAGCCTTGAGTAAATAAAGGATGGCAAGCAATACTAGAGGTCCTTCTGTAAGACCGTGTTAGTCACAGGTCAGTGCTTTCTTTTACTGTAATTCACAGAAAAATTGCCATACACAAGTGAAAACTCTGTGATCCAAGACCTTTTCCTCTTTTTGGTACCCAAAGCTTAAGGTGGTTGAATCACAGATGGATCCTTTTCCAGTTCCTTTGAAGTTTCCGATTAAACAGTGACTTTTCATGTATCTTCTATACAAAACCAACTCTTAATCTGCCACAACAGCAGCAAATGGAAGAGGATGTGACAGCAGCCCAAACAAAATGCCAGGCATTTCACACAAAACCTGTTGAAATTCCTCCCCTAGTTCTCACAAAAGTCAAGCTTTTCTGCTTCCCTGGCTCCAGCGCACGAAGCTGGAGGCACGCATCTGCCCTGCAGCATCCCTGACACCACGGGGGCCTGGGTACGGGATCTGCCGTTCTGTTGTGTGCTCTAACACACCTGGCACAGAAAGGGCTTGGCCCTTCGGAACAGTCATACACAAGACATTAATATAAAGAAATAACGGCCAGTAATAATTTCCCCATAAGATCCATTTGAAATAGTNACTTGGCTCAAACCAGCCCCTTAAAAACAAACAAAAAACCCCTAAGCACTGTAGATTAGTTGGCTTTTCACCAACCAAGTCTTGATTGAAAATCAAATGCAGATGTGAACAGAAAAAAAGCAGCAATTTCAGCTCTCACAGCAGCCGCTTGTTGTTGGCATGTTCCAGAAAAATATCAGTGCAAACTGGTACCGTCTGGACTACGCTGTAGCCTTCGTGGCAATTATGCGGCCAGAGTGTTCTTGCTGTCCCCATTAAGATAAACAGTGCTTTCCGCAACAAAAAGAAAGGAGGGATTAAGGCGAGCAAAAAGAAAAAAGGACTCAGATGGGAAAGCTTAGTTTTCTTACAGCTAAGGGGTACGGGTGCAACTCAGTGCTAGGAGCAAACTCATAAGCCAAGAAATTCATCCTCTGGCTTGTCCCTGACATGCCTGGATGGGAAGAGTCCTCCTGCACAGGGCAAATGCGGCTCCATCGCCCCAACAGGCTGGAAACGGGGAAGACCAGAACACTAACCAGTTTTAAACTCCTTTAAAAAAGAAATGAAGAAGAAAGAGTGTGATGATAAAAGATGGTTTGTGCTGTACTGGCAGAGGAGCAGAACTGATGATGTGATGAGTCAGTTCCCTCTCCAGCATTAACAATCCTCAACATGCATCTTCCAAAAGCAGCCTCTGTTTGGGGGCCCTGACTCTAACATCGGCAATACTTCCCTTAGGACAAGGGTCTGTCTTCTCTCAAATTTAACTTTTCTTTCATGGGAAGAGAAAACTACCATTACAAATTGTTTTAGGGGTGGAGGGGCTGCTCGAGTAGCTGGTTGTCTTCAGGGCAAGAGAGAACATTTTGGATCAAAATAAATTTCATGTGAATGATCCTATTTATTGTAAAAAATTCAGCCTATTCTAGCTTACCATACTCAGAAATACTAAGGGAATTAAACTTGAAAAATTGAAAATCATATCCATTTCCACATGCAGAACTGAACTTTGCAGGATTCTTTTTTTTTTAAGTTCATGTCACTGGATACACTCCCCTGCACTCCCAAACACTCACTCCCTTGTGCAGGATGCTTGCAGTGGCTATCACACAAGTGACACATTGTCTGTTGGCAAAAAGATGCGCAAAATGAGACTTGACTCAGACCTGTTCAACAACAGCAGCAAAAGTTCCCCTCAAAGTTTCCTGCAGAAGTGGAGCCAGAAGGTATCTTTCTTGATTAATTCTCTCTGGAGAGTGAGAACTTGGAATATCCCTGCAATACTCTGTAGCAGCATGTTTTTTTAAAAGAAAATAATTGTCTGTAATAAAAGATAATCCCAGAAGCATTAGTGGTCTTTATTTTGTCCCGTTTATCTGCAAAAAAATAATCTAAGAACAGAAATACCGTTGAAGTAGAGAGAGTGGAAGTAAGATCCTTGCATTACAAAACCATTCACTAACACGGCCACAGATAACATACCAGCTCTGCTTCATGACTCATCTCTGAATCTATAACCATTTAAATACCAAAGTACTTTGAATTTTATGTGGTCACAAGAAATAGCAACAGGCAATTGAATTCACATCCTCACTGTGCAATACTCTATTAAGGAAAACTCTCCACCTAGCCATCTGCTTTCTCGTCACCCTTTTTCTTGTTTCTTCATCATCTTGCATTCCTACCTCCTTTTTCTCCCAAGAGACCATCCAACCCCAAAAAGCACTCACAACATTGCAGTACCATCTTGAAGGAAATATGGAAATATTCTAAGACTTTTTACAGAAGCAGCTTTCATACTCTTTACACAATAAGATGCTGCATAGTTCTTATTATACAGAAATTTTTTGAAGCTATCTTCATACTGTTCAGCCATCACCGTTATCAGCCTCAACAAAAGAAGAGCAAAGATAGCACTAATTAATTGTTGTGTCACTCTGAAAATGAAGATTTTTCTCTGCTTTTGACTCCGGTATCTCCTGGGGTATCTTCACACGGTACAACTGCAAGAGCCCCAGCTCCCTGTGGGCTCGTGTTGGCGCCTACTGCAGCCACCAAAGCAACTCTGACTCCTCTGTGCACTTCAATCCCACCTTGAAACATCCTTCCCACCCACAAAAGGTGAATAACAAATTAATTGTGCTACTCCAAAGGGGTACAGTGGCTGTTCCCTTAATTCTTCCCTTAAAGCCACGAGGCACCTTGCAAGTCATTTATTTGGAAACTGTCCAGATCCCCAGATCTCCTGTGAAGGAGGAATTTGCTCCATGTGTCCCAAGTGTGGGGCTGCCAGAGGTTGGTTTGGTCCTGGCATTGGGGTGCCAGGGTGTCCATACCTTCTACTGGCCGCTGTCAATGGCGCGAGGACATGCTTTACCCCACGCAGTACCTGGGGATGCAAAGGTAGCTGGGATGTAACCGCCCGGTGAGGAAGAGCTGCTGAGGTGGGGACAGGGACAGTGTGCAGAGAGTGATGGGAGCAACGCTGCCAAGGTGGACAGACATCCTTCTCTGCACCCTGCAGCTCGATTTTGCCTGCAGACTTTGAGCACGGCAGGCAGAAATCAGTACAGTATGGTCCACATTGGTCCTTCCAGCAGCAAAGAAACATGCTGGCTTCGCTCTTAATAAAAATAACTGTTTTAACATTGCACAATAAGCACAATCCCGCTGCAGAAAACAGTTGCTAAACCAGACTCAGATCTTTACAAGCCTGCAATCTTCAAAAGAAAAGGAGAAGGAGTTCAATTTGCAGTTAGGGATCTATGAATACCCAGTTTTGTTTCTGCTGGGGAGACCTGCAGGACACAGTCCCGGCGAGAAAAGCTCCGTGAGTGCAGTGAGGAGGTACTGCTGCATGAGGGCAGAGGTGGTTCACACTGCCTCCGGTTCAAAGCAAAACGTGTCAGAAAGAAAACAGAAAGAACGGGCCTTTTTTTTTTTTTTTTAACCTGTTAACGCTTCAGTGCTGAGCTCCTTCTCCAATTTGCAGTTACAAATTTACACATATCCAGCATTAATGGAAGATTTAATTCATCATCACTGACCCCCCCAAAATGCAGACACTATTGCCGTGTTTATCTGCGGGCCCAGACGTCTTATGGAAATATTACATCACCTGCACTAACATACCTTAGTTATTTGATCTCAACAAGATACGATAGTACCATCCATTTTGAAGAGGAAACCAGTGTATCAGTAGGTAAGCCACTAACAAGACTCATTGGCACAAACTAATTAAAGCTAGGAGTCCTGGCTCATGCTCCTTCCTTTCCCAACTGGAATCTCTGCCTAATCAGGCTCTTTCCCTCATCCTCACATTGGAGCATCAGAGATCTTTCCCAGCCCTGTAAGTAACCATTACTGCATAAAAACTGGATTTCCTAGTTTATTCTCTCCATCCTATTTATTTTGTTTGTGTGAGGGGTGTATTCAAACCACTGCAGGTGAAATACTCCAAACGTTCCCTTTCCTGCCCTGGTGCACACAGGGGGGGCCTCTCTGCCCCATCCCTGAAGTCTGAGCTCAGACAAAGTGCCGGTGTCTCACAGGTAGCCCTTCAGATACCCAAGGGTTTAAACTGTCATAGAAAGGACAGTCTGGATTTCTAGTCCTGTGGATTATGAGAAAAATCTCCTCCCTCAAAAGACGACCCAAGAGGACCTGATCTCAGAGCCTGCCTGTGTGTGAAGAGCACAGGCACCTGGGGACAACTCCGTGACGTGCAAGTTTCTGTCCATTTGGCCTGGTGGTAATTTGGATCTGGTATACATACAAAGTGTTTCAATCCAAGTTTGGGATTCGTGCTGGAAAACTGAACGCCTGTGTGCTCAGCCCTGCTCTTGTCTCATCCACCCATGCTGCACTGATGAGAGCCTGGGTCTGTACAAAAACACCCATTTTGCTCAAACTCTTCTCTCAAGACAGAGCTAGAGCTGGACTTGAGCCTGCGCCAGAGCTTGCATGAAAACAAGCTGCTCATGGGCAAGTCTGGACTTGGAAATGGGCTTGAACATATGGTCCATTAACAGCATAAGCATATCCCAAAAGCTCAGTGATCTGGCTCTTCTGAGCTTGATGGCTGCTGACCCTGAAATCTAAAGATCGACCATGATTTCAACAGCAATAACTTTAGCAGAGCCTTACAGCTTCTCTGGAGCTGGATTTTCAGCCTTTCTCCTGTTGCCAGAAAGGACACGAGCCCATGTGCTAAACCCAAAGCCTTTCACTTCCTTTGCTGTGGAGATGTGTCCTGCACTGGGCCAGCCTGAGCCAGAAACCACTTGCCAGCTCCTCTAGCACGGCTGGGGCCTCCACCTCAGGGAGACTGAGGTCCTTTTCTGCAACATCTGCCAGTTCTTACCTGTTTTCTTTTAGACTCTGAGTACCTGTCAAGCTCTACAGACCCACCATTTCTCTCCCACGTGTCAAAGTGTACAGTATTGCTGATACCAAGGTCACTGTGAGAGAACGTGTGTGGGAATTTGGATCAGACCAGCGCTGTGTCAGCATTAGGCGTTATCAGTCGCAGCCACCCGGGTTACATCCCTACCTCCTAGAGAAGGATGCAATGTGTATGTTGCTCCCCTCGTCAGTCTCTAAGGGAATTCAGGACATCTGCAATACGTTACAGTCTTTTCAAAGAAATGTTGTCTACATTAAGTAGAAGTATTTAATTAGCACTTCATTTAGAGCATGTGGTACAGCTCACAGTTCCATTTTGGGCCAGAGATGATTTTCAAGGGTGGGTGGAAAACAGCCGAAAATGCCAGGAGGCCAGTGTAGTTTGCAACGGCCACTCACCGCTTATTTCTGTTTTCACATTCCTGCAGACTTCGCAGGGAAGCTGCCGTAGTTTGTAACCCTGCTGAACTGAAAACAGACCCTGAAAGCAAATACACACACACAAAAAAGTCATAGAAACGACGAGGTGCCTTGTCACCTCGATCGTGTTTCCCACCCGTGGCCACTCTACAGGTGTAAGGCCCTTCAGGAGGGGGGTTGCTCCTGGGGCTGCAGGTCTACGGAGCTAGAAGCTCCTTTCCCATCCATCCTCTCTGCCTGGACATGCGGCAGGGCCGTGTGCGGAGTCCTGCCTCGCCCAGGGGAAGCCCCGATGATTCAGACGCCCCTCTGAGTCATCACCCCTCCCCAGGAGGAGGTTAACGTGTTGCTGACCAAAGCTAGCCACGGTTTGCAAACCCTGGGCTGCGGACAGTGCCTGTAGGGGTGGTGTCCCCCCGTCTCCGATCCAGCAGGTCGCTCACTCGCCCTGGCACACGCTCCAGGATACACAGCCTGGGTCCCACATGCACGACCTAGTTCTAAGTAATTTTAAAAACAAAACTCTCCGGTATCATTTAATGGCCCATAATTTTATCAGTTCCTATAAGGGCTGGGAGATTTAAGTGTCCGTACTGGCCTAAATATTCCTCCTTGGAAGGAGAGCCGAAGCCTCAAATGTGAGCTTCTTGCCAAGATCGAGAGCAAGTCGAAAGACATCTTACAGACAAGAGCAAAATCATTGTGCTAGAACTGCTGGAGTGATCCAGCTATATATTTCGCACTTCTCAAGCTGAAACCTTGATCTGGCTGGCCTCAGATTTTTGCATCTGCTTGAACCTCCAAAACCAGCTACTTACTGCCTGCCTGGTGTTTACAAAAAAACCCCAAACAAACAAAAGAAAACTCCAGTACATGTAGCAAGTATACTGTAATATTATCAGAAAAAAATCTCTATCAGACTTTTTAAACATTACAACAAAAGGCCAAGACCAAGCAGCTGTGGTTTTATACATACATGCACACACATTCATATATATCTATAGATACTAATATATAAATATATCTATTTATATGTATCTATAGTAAAAACTCTTCCTTGGCTGTGTACGTACAACTGCTATTAAAGTCAGCGTGACTCTGTGGTGAACACACACATACAGTCATCAATCATCACTTCCCTATTTTATTTGTAGTGTTTCAACAATTTTTTATACTGTAGCAATATACTTTGCAAAAGTTTTCACTGTTGCAAGTGACACTGGTAATCTATTTTTCACATTTCATTCTGTTAGCATATTTCCTTCAAGTATCAAACTCTGTAAGAATATGGCCATTATCATCCAGTTATCATTGGGGATAGTAAATGACACAATTCACGGACAAGCAGGACTGCTGTGATTTTGATGACGCAAGAATCACACACACAAAATTTAAATGTTAATACTAGATGGAAGGCAACACACATCTCTGGAGCAGATTTCTGATTTCCAAAAGATAGCTAACGGAATACTAAGGCTGCTGCAAAATCTACAGTTCAGGCTATAAATCAATCTTCTGAGACTCATATTTCATACTCTGGCCCTCACTGCCAAACAGCTTATGACTGCCTCCATCCTGCATGTGTCCAGCATGCACTTCTGAAACCCTAGAGTTGCATTTGGAAAGCAGACACTCTGCAGCCTTCCTTTTGGTGTGCACTGATGCTTGTCTGTACATAGCTAGACAGATTATTTCTTTGGCAGGAAGTTCCGAACACGCTATTATTATGGGCACAAACTTGGATTTCCTTTGAAAACGGAGTCTATAATGTTTCATGAGGTAGAACTTCTAATATCGTATCTAACACTGGGAAGCTCTGTTCTCTGCAGCGGTATTTGAGCTCATGCCTCTTCGAAGGCTGTTATATGAAGGAGCTGTTCTATGGCTCGTAGGGTTACATATCTTATAGCAGCGTGTAATTTAGTGACTCTGCTCCAGCAAATTATAAAGCTCACGTCAGACTCCAGTCAGACACAGCGCAGTGAGAAATGTATGCCACCAGGACAGCTCTCCCGGGGTCTCAGCAAGCTAAAAGCTTGGTCCCAGTTTGACAAAATGCAAATGCAAGAGGTGCTTGTCCCAATATTTGCAATAACTGTGACTATGTGTCTGCCCCAGTAAAAGCACTTGGAAGAGGCTAAATTTGCTTTTTAGAATTACATATATCAAATTATACACACATGCTTCTGGGAAAAGCATGGCTGTTCGGCTCCAGCCTGCTCTTGCAGAAGTCAGCCACCGAGCGTGAACACCAGCAGATGCAGGATCAGCACTTCAGCACTGAGCATCTCTGGAGCTGCTTCCTTGCAACTGCAGGGCAGGGAGCAGTTGTGCGTTGGGGAGAAGCAGCACATGGAGCCGTCCTCTTGGGGAAGCAAGGATGAGGAAAGTGAATATAAGGGCAAGGGGGTCTCATGGGGAAGAAACTTTGATTTACCTTTTCTGAAGAAACAGAGATAGGACATAACGAGGAGAGAGGAAAGATATCTTAAACTGTGATTTTGCTGGCTTTCCTACTCCTCTCCACATATTCCCTGGAAGATTTCCTGGTGGCACAAACTGCTTCATGTGTATCTTGTTTATTTTTGGCCTGGATAACTTCCTTTGGAGCCAGCCCAGCCCCTGTTGGGAACATAAGATAAATCTGGATTCATTTGAAACTCCCTTTTGGAATAGGCAGGGGTGTCCTTGTCAACATGTCAGATTAGGAATGCTCCATTTGGTTTAATGGAGCTGGCCTCTGGTTTAATCCAAAAGGCTCCATAAACTTCCATTGTCATTTATGCTCCAAAACTTGCAGTCTTCAGAATTACAGATTTTTTTCCCCCATTTTTTTGAAGGTAGTGGCTTCCTTGTTGAATTGTATTCCTTTGCTGTTTGATTTGCTAGTAAATCAATTCAATCATATCCACCAGAGATGCTCCGTTTATTCTGGCATAAGGAAGTGTTTTTATCAGTTTCAAAGCAAAACAATTTTAATGATCTGCAAAGTTAAAAAAACCATCAAAGAACGGAGGAAAACTGAGGAATGAAATGTTAATGAAGGATACCTGAAAATCACTGCAGTACACAGTGAAATCAGAATTATCTCTTCTAACATAGACTTCTCAGGTGTTATTAGCAAGTCACTTCAGACATGTGCTGTAATATCCACTTCTGAAAAGTTGCTCTAAATCTTATTCCCTTACCTCATAGAAGGCTCAACTCATTCATTCCTAAAGGGACGAACAGGGTAGTAAAAATAGTATTTTACATTAGTAAATTGTAGGGTTCTCTGCAGTATCACTTTATAGCAGCCAAAATTTTCTGAATACTGAATCGATCAGAAAGCCTTCTTGGATTTTTTGAGAGGATGGATAACTATGAATTTAGTGTGCTGGGCTGGCACTCAGGACATCTGGGTTTAAATCCCAACTCTGGCATCTACAGCATCTGGCACCCACGCATCTATTGTGTGACTTTCAATGAGTAACTGTCTTCCATTTCCCAGTCCATGGAACAGGGATAATGACCCTTCCTCACGCTCCCATTTTGTCTGTCTGATCCAGTTAGGTGAAAAACTCATCAGGTCAGGCCCTGGCTTTTCATAGACGCTGACCCACCAAGTGGGACCTGGTCAGCTCGGGACTCGGTGTCAACACGATTTGTCCAACATAACATGTTTTTCAGAGATTGCACAACCCTTTTGGAGGAGGCATCGTGCTCCAGTTTGAGACCCTAAAAACCAAGCTTCGTCATGCAAAGGGCTTGGTACCAGTTGTGTCACACTGGAAAGGCAGTTTCTAACAGGAACGCTGCTGCATCTCTATCAGTGTCAAAGTCAAGCTGCCGTAGTGCGAGGAAAGTGCTGTTGTGAGAGAAAGCAGTTCCTAAGATGGACAAAGCCAGTAAAATATAAAATTTTCTTAAATTTATCCAGGACCTCAGCCAGGTGTACAATAAACATAGAAAAGTTGCAGATAGGTAGCTTCCATGACTGCCAATTTTTTAGTCCAAGGTATTTAAAATTTATAAATGCTGAGTTCTAGGTTGTCTGGTCTAATTTTCATTCATAAATGAAAACTCATACAGAGTTCCCTGGGTGCTGGTTCTGTACTGCCCAGCTGATAAGCTGCAAGACAGAAATGTTTGTTTTCCTTTTGTGTGAACGTAAGTAATTACTGGAAACCAAATCCAATCCAAAGAAACCTGCATCATGACACAGAGACTTTTATATCCTGGCTGACCACAGACACACTGCTCAGTAATTCAGCATGATAGATAATGTGACCTCAGCATAAGCTATGCCCCAAACTCAACACTAACATAAAAAAAAGATTAATCCCTGTGGAACAATAGACTATGGAAGATTTTTATATCTCTGTTTCTCAGTTTCTTGAGCCTGATACTTATAATGATATTAAAAAAAAAAAAAAAAAAAAAAGGCGCAAAAAAAAAACCCCCAAAAAACCCCAACAAAAACATTCTTTCNNAAAATAAAATAAAAAAAAAAAAAAAAAAAAAGAGGCGCACAAAAAAAACCGCCAAAAAACCCCAACATGAACATTCATTTCAAATTAAATTCTCATATCATGGGCTCTCCAACAGACCAGTGTTCAGCTGATGGTATTAACTTAGTCCTGGCTGGTCATTTAGATAGTAAAATTATGTTTTGGTCTTATGTAAAGATCGCTGCAACACAAGCAAATCAAATACCCTTGTTCTAACAAAGCAAAATACAGAAAGTAATTAGAAGGAGATAAAAAAATAAATTACATACTTTCCCTATAATATGAAGCTCTGTAGGCAACTCAGAATTTGTGAATTGAACACCTCATTAAGGGCAGCAAGACTGCTGATCATCTACTTTCATTATTGCAGAGGATTCCAGAACAAAAGGTATAAAATTAAAGGTGAAATGCAGAAGGAGTCATCAAATCCTTCCAGCTCAAATACACAAATTCCCAAGTTACTGGTAAGATAAGAAATAGGTGGAAGTTATTAGAAAAACATTATCCTTAACTTCACTTCTAAGAAATCCAGTTCCTAAAAATACACGTACTAGAAAATGACTTGGATATTAGCTATGGAAGTGAAACAAGTCGTTAGAGAGACTCTAAAACCCGCAGAGCTGCAATTTTGTCGCTGCTATTTTTGGAGCGGGCACGTGGACTGTGGTTGCAGGGCACCGCGCAGGGGTCTGCGGGGCAGGTGCTGCATCGGGCTGAACGCCCTTTTCTCCTAGTTCAGCGCTGGAACGATGCTGAGAAAGCTCAGCACATGCAGGAAAATGTTCACCCGTAATCCGCAGAGCTGGAACAAATAAAGCTGTCATACATTTTTAATATTTCTCAGCTATTTAGAATGTGAATATTTCTCATTCTTGCAAACCAGAGCCTAATTAGACTCATAAATTATTATTGCTTAAATGTAGAGCAGAAAAGCAGCATGCATTTCTGAAGCTCCTTTCACCCAGAGGAGCCCTAGTTATCTCATGCGCAACAATGAGATAGCAAGCACGCGTACCTTTTGCTCCGAAGAGGCACACACAAAGCTGATCTCCGCTGGCCACGCCAGCCGTGGCCCTCCCGGTGGCCGCAGGCAGCAGTCTCACTGAAGTCACAGGCACCTCGGTGTCCCCTCACCCAACTCCTGCTCAGGTTTTGGCTAACGCACGGATCATGCTAAAACCTGATGTGTGCTGGGAGCGGCACCACTGGGTCAAAGCGAGAGCAAAACGCAGGCAGGACACGATGGAGAGGGATAAAGGTTATTACGCAGCTGCCACCACCTCCCGCATCCTTGCCTATCAATTGTCTGAAAGTTTCTTCAGAATCTGCTAATTTATGGAAATGGTATAGACCAAACTTCCAAGCTGGAAGGTTTAAATACATCATCTTATACCCCACCAAAAAACCTTTTGAAGTGGATTCTGAGCACCAGGAATGGGATCTGCTCTGCAAGGGTGGTCTGCATATGAGCTCTTCCCTCCACAGAGCAAGGAGAGAGCATGGCCCTAGTTTTAACCTCTCCCATCACAGAAGGCTGCTGTTCTCTATTTTCGGTGGTGATTAGAGAACTCTACAAGTTGCTTCTTAAAAAAAATAAAATCTGCAAAGGATCTGAAAAGCTCTTAATCTGGATGGCAGGGGATTAACAGGGGAACTTCGCAGCTCTCCACGGCGAGCTGCAAACCGCACAGGCAGAGCCCTCAAGTGTCCTTCACTCCTCGTGGAGTGTTTGCTCTGATCGGGCTGAGAGTCCAAAGGCAGCAGGCTGAAACTGCCTTCTCTGGGATATATTTGTTTATCAGAGGGAAGAATAAATAGTTGGCTACGTTGTCGTTATAGCTGCATCTCCTGAGAAGCCCTGTGTTGCTAAGGACATGCATAATGCATGCGGACTAAACACATCGTATAAATTTGGGGCTATTTCCAGCTCCAAAAGCTGTAGATTTTTCCTGGTTTGTAAATGAACGGGAATGCTCCGTTCTCCAGTGGCACTGCCCTGCAAAGGTACCTCAGCTCCAGAGAAACACCGATGGAAGTCCAAATGATATCAATGGTACCACGGTAGAAAATGGCACCGTGCAGAACGTTGCCAAAGACAGGACACAAAAATAAAGCAACCGGTATTCTCACCAGAGATGAGAACTGGTACTCACACAAGTGCTGTGACTTCTGTTCTTGCCCGAACTCATAGATAATTCCATTTCCATCCCACTGTCAGGTCTTTTTGAATAGATCTACTCGACGTAAGGAAAATGACATGGTTTAGTGCCACAGACTAATAATTAAAAGTGAACAGTTCTACTATATGTGTCAAAGTATTGGACCGAGTTCATATCATTTTAAAGACAATTCACTACTATTAAAATAACAACAACAATAATAACAATAATAATAATAATAAGTGATGCGGCAAATTTGAAAATCATAAGTCTTCCTCAATAGAAAAATCTACTTTAGAAATCAAAAAGGAATTGTTTATATTTGGATTTCCATTACATAAAAGACTTCCCATTTTAGCTTCTTTATAGTATAAAAATAGCACCAGGGTTAAAAATAAAATCTAAATCTGTTCTATTATATTTGTACTAACAACAGTTCTAATTTCAGACTGCCTTTTTCCTGAGCTACATTTTTCTATATTTCCTTTTGAGAGTTGTCCAAAATCATAGCCTTGAATCCAAAACTTTTACTGTTTTCTTGTAGGTCCAGTTCAAATCCCAGGACCAAATTATTTCCTGGAATTTAAGTGTCTCTACAATAGAAAAAATACAGATTTAAGAAAAAAAGCAGATTATTTAATGTGTGTGTTTATTTTTAAAAGACACAAATTTAAAAAGTAAATCTGAAATAATAACTACTTATATTGAGACATAAATTTAATATCAGCTATTTTAAATTTTGTATAAATTATTTATATACTTTTCAATAGCACATCATTGCTGCTGATATTGTAAAGAAAGTCAAGCAAATGGCCTGAAGGAAGTTATTCTCCAAGAAGATGGATAGTTAAATGAGTAAATGAGCTCTAGTTTGGATACTAACCGTTTCTTCTGTAGGAAAACAGAGAAAAAAACCCTCAGTGTATTTGAGTTCCAGTGTATCTGTGTTCAATGAGCAGGTCATTCAACATTGAGAAACCAGCTAGGAGTTGAAAAAACACGAAAGTTTGTTTTCTTCTTCCAATTTATACATACAAAGGAGGCATGAGAGGCTAAGTCCTGTTAGCTCCAAAACTTTGGCGGACACATTGAGGAGAAACAAGTGCTTCAGTTTACTGACTTTGAGAAAAACTTCCCTTTGTTCATAAATGCATTCATTTTAATTGTCAAACACGCCTGGGTAAACTTACTGCTTCTCTTTCTGATGCATCCAAAGTATTTAAAGACAGCTTTTAACTAATAATTTTCAGCTACTGCTTTTGTGACTTTTAAATTAAATTTCACGTTTTATTCAGAAGCAGTTTCACACCAACTGGAAATGAAATCAGCCATCTTGTAAATAATATATGCTTTTCAGCATTTCTAATGTAATAAAAATAGAAAACCTGATAATCTGAACGAATACCTACTAAGTTACAGAACAGTTTAAACATTTATCTATAAGGTCTTCTCTCCGAGAGCACACTTTATAGAGCAAAATAAATCCAACGCATAAAAATCAACATTTACGAAGAAAGTATTTTAAAAGTAGAAATGCAAAACAACTTTAAATCTGTTCTTTAAATCTAACGTGTCTGACTGTTGATATGGATCATGACTCTTAGTTATAATTTAAATAACTGTAATCAGTTGCCCCTCCAATATTTCCCTTCACCCCGAAGCAAACACGGCAGCTATTGAAGAGGTGGCTAACCCACTGCTCCAGCACGCCACAAGTGGCAAAGCCCCGTGCTGTGCTGTAAGTGGAAGATGGCTGGAATTTTATAACTTATTTACGTTTCACTATAAACAAGAAAGTGGAGACTGGCGTGCAGAAAACGTCATTTCTTTCGCAGCCACAAGAGGGGAGCCTTTTCCTTTTGTAACTTGGGGAAAATCTGTTAATAAACTCCTCGCCACATGGAAACGATTGCAGGAGGGAAAGTCAGCTCCTTTGATTTAGCAGAAAAGTTTGGCGTCATTTTCAAAGTCAATAAATACATACATAGAGTCAATTAAAAAGAAACCAGCCAACTTATAACCGCACTATTATTTATATATGCGTGTTGAAGACTCATTGTTCTAGCTCTTTTGCATGAAAAATTAATCTATATAGAAGCCTGCGGTGCTTTTCCTCCCTCATGTGAGAGCGCATGTAAAACCTGGGCTGTTATTCAGCGCGTTATGGTCACTGGGGGAATCCATGGGCTTCCGCTGAAAGGCCAAATAATTTGAAGTCAAATCTTCAGCGACAAAGGATGGGCTTGCTGTAGACTGGGAGCTCATTAATTGTAGGCTCAAATGTCACGCCTGCTATTAAACCTCAGCAGTTTATTGTGCGTGCTCTTCTTCTCTTACGTGTCCAGGTTAATTATTTGGTGAGCGAGACTTGCACTTATCTGCAGGAAAGAGCAGGTGTTTTTCTCTTGTTAAGTATTAATGAGTTGGGGGCCAGATCCATACCCACCAGGGTGAGCTAAATCTTTCCGTTGACCGTGGAGAGCTTGGACCAGCCCTGAGCTGCCCACTGCTGTGGAGGGGCTCCCAGATGCTGAGCCCCAGCATCACCAGAGGAGGCACCGTGGCCTTTCCTGGCAGCATTAGCCAGAAAATTCTGTGCCTGTCCTGGACCCCATGAAGGTGCTGTGGTGGCCCTTTGGAGACAAGGTGGGTGGAAAGGAAGACTGATGCCCAGCTAAAACCAGCACAGGCTCAACCCCAAAACACACGGTTCAGGTCAGAGGGAGCCTTGCAAGGCTGGGAACCAGAAAAACAAGGGTTACTCTGCTATCATATGAGAACCCACCTTTTTAAAAAAAACCATCAGCTTGTTGTAGGAAGCCTCAGGTAATTCCTGCCTAACATCAACCAGCAGTCAGCGCAGGCTGGCTGTGCGAGCCTTCCTAGCTGCAGGGCCAATACCCCCATCTAGAGCGAGGTGAACGAGGATTAAACGGTGACTACCAGCTGCCCAGCAGAATGTGAAACTAGGGCCTGAGCTGAGAGATGAAAGATGCTCCAAGGTGTGAACATAAAACGTTAAACGTTAAAGAAGGAAGGAAAGCGTGAGCTATATTGTTTTTCTAATTCAATAAATAGATTGGAACTCAGATATGTGTTTATTTTCTGAATAGAAGGCGGCCCAGCTTGACATCCATATTCCCAAAATCATGCCAGTATCTCCAAACAAGCCTAAGCTCAGTCCCTCAGGATGAAGAGCAGCAAGAGGCTCATTCTGCGCTGGGTACCAGTCACACTGCAAACACGCTTCTTTCCAGCTGCAAAAGAGCAGTCAGTTTTCCTTGAAAACTGAAACCCTCAAATCAAATCAAGCACTACTTGAGGAGGCTCCCGCGAGGCAGAGGCAGGAGCAGGGGCAGGCAGGTACTGCCCTGCTGCTCAGCTGAGAGCTGCCCCCACTTCTCAGGAAGCACTTGGAGCTCTGCACCGTTCCCAAGAGTTGGGTCAAGGGCGGGACAATCTGCCTCCCCCTGCCTGCACACCCATCCGTCCTCCAGGGAGCCAGGCAGAGGTTAACACGGCAGAGCGAGGGACTGTTATCCTCTCAAAAGCTCTAGGGAGGCTCCGGGCTTCAGGCATGAATGTGCTGCCTCTGGTTGTGTCGGGGCTGAATTTGGCCCATCGCGTTTTCACTCCAGCCATGCCCCTGCCTGTCCCCGTAACGGGATTATCTGCTGGCTGCTCAAGAGCTCTAGTGCGAGTATCTGGATGATATATCCCTTTATTCTACTTATAATTCAGTCTCTTGATTTTAAGGACAGCTTTTCTCTGTCCTCCCACTTCCCCCCTCCCTCCTGAAGCTGGGGAGTCAGAGAGCAGTTATGTTACCATAACATTTGATAAGCTCATTAAAAAAATCAGAGAACATGTAGTACCAGAAGGGATACAATGGGATTTTCATCTATCGCTCTGCCTTTGTGCGAGGCTATTATCTATAGAGCACCGAGCTAGCACTGATAGACGTCTCCACAACAGTCTGAATCAAGCTGTGACAGTTTTCGGGTGATATTGCCTCCACCATGACCATCTAATCCAAACCCCATTACCTTTTAATATACGCTGCTGGTCGCTAGAAAAACCAAGGTAAGGCACGGCTGGCTGGCTGTGGTGAAATATCCGAGACCTCTAGTTTTCACTGTCTGAAATTTCAAGAGCATAAATTATCTGAAGTAGTTTAAGCAGACTTTAGAAAGCCAGCTCCTAGCAAAAGCCGACTCAGCAGCTGTTTTGACAGCTTTCCAACCTCTCATTGGGAACCCCGTTGTCTTCTCACCGCAACATCATTTTTATATAGCAAACGGACATGGGACATCGTTCTGGGTGTGCACTGCACATGTACAACCCTTTGTGCGGCACAAACCGTAAGCCTGTGGATGAAGAAACAAGCCTTGATTGCTGGGTTGTCAGAATTCATGGATTAAAGCTTACCCAAAGGAAGGACTATTTTTTATTGCCAACGTACTTTGTTTTCAGAGAAGAAACTGCACATAAAAAAAACCCCCTTCACTTGAAACAGGTCCATAGAAGAGAAAAATAATTGAGATCATGTTCTTTATTTATCACCAGAAAGGGATGAGGTTTTAAAGCAGTTTTGTTCTTTACAGCTGCTATCAATTCTGACCTTCCCATATAACTCATCAGCAGTCTCTGATTCAGACTCTTATTTCTCCTTCTTTAAACAAAGGGAAAGAAGTAATGAATTTTAACAAAGACATCTTATGCCTCAGAGTTTCTCACAAGTCTCAGTTAAAGTAGCACTAAGAAAAACCAAAGAGCTTCAAATAGTTTGAAAAAAGTTCTCATCCTCACCATGCATCAGCCCTTATTTGCACAGTATTTCTTGCTTCATCACCCTACCAGTTCTCCAGTCATCTAGGTAGAAGGGACCTGATATAAAAAACGACAAAGTGAAGGAATGTAGCAAGTTAAAATGTCTGAGGCTTCTTTAAACAAGCATCATAAAGCAGTAACAAAACCAAATAAAAAAAAAAAATCAAAAAAGTTCACGCACTTTTCACCCATGTGGACTCCACCTTGTCAAGAGAAATATCTTTGCTGGGAATGACTGAACCTCTTCCGTTCCTGGTTTTAATAAATGGCATTTTTCCTTTACCATGGTACCCACTATTTCCTACAACCCAGTGAAGGGATTTGACTTACACGCGAGTTAACTGAGGAGTGATCCAGCTCCAGGCAAACTCAAATGGAAAGAATTGTTTTGGATACAAACGTGCTGGTCACACTGATTTACTCTTGAGAACCAGGTCCCATTTCAGAGGCATGGGGGAGCTTTATTTAGAAGGGTAACTTTATTTAACTTCAATTACGGAAACGTTGGCCCTAAGACTTTGCCCACCTCCCAGTGCTGCAACTGATGATGACCAGGTTTCGGTTGCTCTCCCGCAGCAGCTCTCTGCCCCCGGCAACGCTTCTGAGCTTCTCCCTTAATGAGTTACTTGGGTGAAAACAAGTTCAAGCCGTTGCCTAGTGAGAAGAGGTTAATCTGCTGTTAGATATCAATCCTTCTGCATAATTAGTGACTGTCTCTTGATGATATAAATAGTATTATTAATTACGCTGATATTAATACTGCCACTAACATTATCAGGTTTCATTATGGACACAAATTGAGTTTGCTACAGGATCACAAGTCATTAACAGAAGGAATTTGCAAATAACCTTCTCTGCTTCCCTGAGCAGGATGCAGGCATGGACACAGAAATGTACACTACAGTGGTTTTTTTAATTTTCAGTCCATCATCACTTTCTTTCCCTGGACAAAGGCTCCCAGCAGACCAGCACGGAGATGCTATGCCCCACCATCACTGTAAGAGGCTGTGACTTGTCTCTGTTTTGCCTGGTAAAATCAAGTGAGGGAAGGGTGCACTCAACACAGACTACGAGACGTTAGGAAAAACCAGAGTGCCAAATACCCAGTAGCTGTTTACACACATCGCTAACTCAAGATTTTATTTAATTTGCCCTCAAGACACTTGTTGGTCCCATTCATTTTAGCAGACAAACAGCCCAGCAACTGGTGTAGCAGAATCTCCCTAATTCACCTCCTTCTCTTTGTCCATTTCCATGTATTTAAATTTCCCTAATAAGTTGGGTAGACACTGGAAAACTGTACGCCTGCCTTCCTACCAAAGCAAAGCAATCTCAGAGCTTAAATACCCAAAAGCAAAGCTGCCTCTCCCTCCTCTTTGGTCACCTGAAGAAAAAAAATCTCATTAAGGTTACTGGTTTGTCACATTTACTGTCAGGTCAGAAATTCCTGCTTCTAACAATATTTCACTATATTTGCCAGTTTCTGCCTGAGGCTCTAACTGGAACCAGGCACAAAGTAAACAAACACTTTGGCACTTGCAGAGATTGGTGGAGTGGGAGAAACTGCCCACCCTCAGAGAGGAACAAAGGAAATCTCATAAATATCCGTGTCTGCAGGGAAGCCGGGGTTCTGTTTCTTTGGATTTAGTCATTAATCTGTTTTTATTACTTTCATTAATATTGTCATCCATGCTTCTGCTACTTTATACTTTATCAAATTAATTAACACTAAAGATTAAAATGCAGCTGCCTAAAACATCTTACTAGGATTCAAGGTGAAAAATAGATTCTAGAAATAAAGTTCTATGAAAGAACCATTCTGAAAGAACTGGTCGAGCAACATTCTTAGAAGTCAGAAGTGAGCTGATCTTCAAAAAGGACCGTGATCTCCAGAGTTTCTCATTTGTGAGGCAGATCAGAGAATACAAAGGAAAACCAACAGATCTGTGTTTCTGGCTAAAAACTGTTTAAATAATATCCATACATACAAACGGTATTTTATTTAGGAACATAAAACCACAAAAGGCCCCAGACCAGTATGCAACCAATGGATTGCTTTGCCTTCTGCTGCGGAATAACAGACCCCCAAAGTGAAATCCCGGGGGCCCTGCGCAGCTGGGCGGGCTGGAAGTTGCAGATGGAGCTTCCAGCCCCAGGTTGCCCCTGGCTCACAGCCCGGCTGGGATTAATCAGAGGCTATCACCAACCCCGCGCTCTTCGGTGACGCAGGGGTTGGTGTAAGCACAGACATTTGAATTAATGTGGCTCATAAAATAAAATTGTGCCTCTAATGACCACTTGCAAGCACACATTTTGTCATAGGCTGTTAGGAAGCTGTAGATCTCAGTGCAATGAACATTAAGGCAACAAATATTTTGGGGCTTTTGAAACCTCATAAAAACAAAGGGTTTATAATCATACTTAAAATCAAAATCTCAACCTTCAGAGATCGAAAATTGTGAGATGGGTGGTTAGATAAGGATAAACCCATATACTGCACTTAAACCCCAATTTGGAAGAACCAAATTAGAAGTTGTGAGGCCATTCTACTGGAAGAATTCACCGAGCATTTGAACTCTTAATGAAACAGTACAACTGTGAGTTGCTCAAGGGGGTGGGGCAAAGAAGAAGAATAAAACCAAAATGCTGGGGGGAGCGCTAAATGCATAAATTGGCATATTTGTGCCTATTTCCATTCTTTTTATATTTCTGAATTAATTTGGTCTTCATGAAAAAAAAAATAATACCAGCCTCGGAGAGAGGTGCAGGGGCACAGAGGATTTCAGGCCGGGGCACAGAGTGGGTGGGTATCGCCTGGGTGCTGTCAGTCTGTGTGAGCCCCGCAGGGAGGGAGCGGGGGGACTGTCCCACCGAGGGCTCTGCGGGAACGCCTGCGTCCTGCCCTGCCCTCCCGTCCCCACGAGGAAACCGCTGCATGGGAAAAACATTATTATCACCTTTTTCACCCACAGGACTGCGCTGCCCAGGCTGCCGTCTGAAACACTCTGACTAATTGGAAAACCACCATCCACAGAAATTAGCTGTTGCCTTTTCTTGCTGCCTTTTCAAGAGTTCCCATGAAGGCAAGCGTTCCTTTGATGAAAGGGAGGTGGCTTTATTTTAGCTCACTAAGAAAGCAGGGATGGAGCAAGGATGTGCACAGCAGGCTGCAGGTGCCCCCATCCTGCATACACAACGCACAGCAGCAGTACAGGGCACTGACGGCACTAAAGCTCTTTTCCACGCTAACAACCCTGTGCAATTGCTAGGAAAAATGGGAAAAAAATGAAAACAGGGTAGGGAAACAAAATAAGTGATTGAAAATACTATCAGAAACACCTGAATTTGATCAGTTACCTACTCAGGTGAAATTAATACTGTAAAAGTGATCCTTTGCTTACAATAATTCCATGCTGTGGATTTCATCTGGAGACTCACATGCCATGCTCTTGAAGTTAACATGAGATGTGGTATTTATCTTTAAAAACAGAATTTAGTCCCATCACATTAATGCTTTGGGAGAAGTAATTGTGTAGTCTGTCTCTAATTGTGTGTCAAAATGAGCAACAGTTTTACTAATAATGCACGAGTGAATACAAGTGTGTGTGTAGGGGCATTTTGAACTGCAAAACGGCTGAGCTGCATGACAACATTGCAGAGTCACAACCTCAGGAGTTTAAAAAAAAAAGAAAGCAAAGATCAGAATTACGATCTTTGCAGCTTTAATTTAACATCTTATACCCTGAAATTACAATATTCCCATCTGGAGTTAAATGAGAAGTCTAGCCGGGCACAAAGTCCAACTAGACTTGTTTTCTTTTTCCAACTTTTTTCTTTTAAATACAAGAGAAGGCCCCTTGAGCTCCCTTGAATTACATACCCACCCTCAGGCACACAAGTCGTGGGCAAGGTGGGAATCTGGCACCCACAGACCTGCTGTCCCTTCTAGTGCAGCAGCTTCCCTGGACACGATCCAGAGCACGTAGTGCCCTGGGCAGGCTGAAGGCAGGAGCTCCTCCTTAGCCATCCCAAAAACTACACCCAAAAAAACCCCAAGACAGTTTGTATTCCAAACAGAAGACAGCTGGCAGTCTTCGACTTTGAAACGTCAAACAGCCTTGTGTTTGCTAGGATTTTACCTCAAGCTAATCAGTTAATTGGAGTTAAGTACTCTGAGACATTACACATCCCTCTTCTCCTAATGAAGAGGCCACTGCCGCCAGGCAGGCTCCGCACACAGTCCGCTCCCAGATCCCTGCCCCTCCGACGTGCTCAGAATTATAAGCTAAGGAAATCAAGAGGACTTCAAGTGAATCCAGGGGGTCTTCAAATCCAAACATTCAAGCACTATGGAAGCCTTTGGAGGCATGGGGCTAAGGAATTGCAAAACTTTATGACTGAACCAAATCTTGGAGGTTTTTATCCTGTTTGGTGCCTCTTGCCTATGAGCTGGAGTTTGGCAAGAGCGTGCGGCAAGTCGCCAAGATTTGCTTCATTACAGCAGAACCTTGCAGGGCAGGCATCCGCATGGAAAAGGACTTCGGGTCCAAGTGGCTGTTAGTAATAACTGATGGAAAGTGATCACTCTGGCATGTAATTATTGATAATAAAAAAATAAAGCCATCTCACTGCTCATATATGAGGCTTTCCATCCACAGTTTAAACAACTCCACGCACTAGTCATGATTCTTACTAACATTTTCAAGAAGTAGGAAAATTTCACTGCTGGGTGAAATAATTTGCCCATCTAGCTGTCAGCAGCTGAGCTAAAGGCAAAGCCCCAGACTGGCATTGCTAAACCATGTGTCCTCCTTTGTAGGTTGTACCTCTCACCATGATTATTCCTCTGCGTAGACACACCTGAGCTGCCTGTAGCTGTCTCCGAGGAGTGTTTATCCTCTTCTCCCTCCCTTTATATCTTTTCCCTCTTGCTGATCCCCAGCTGAAGCAATCTGTGAGCTTTGGATGGGGGCAGCCAGGTGAGCCCAGACCTGAGCATCGCATGCACGAGCTCAACCGGCCGATGCTCCCCGAGGAGCCTTTTGCCCAGGGCTCGGCGGGGAGCGATGGGGACAGGACTGGCAGCGAGAGGCAGTGACAAGCACCGGGGACTGTCACCTCTTCCACTGGCGAGACAGGATCCAAAAGAGGACGTGTCTGTCTGCCGTGGGAGCCTCTGTTCTCAGACCTTCAGTATCACATTTTATAAATATTTTAAGCAGTGAGACTGTTACCGTACAGTGCACTTAAAGGCATTCAGAAGTTGTCAAGAGATTTCCTTCCCCTCACTACCTCCTCTCAGACTTGACTGTGATCTACGTCTTGCAGGAGATTTTCAGCTGCTTTGATTAAATACTTACACTATCCATCTCTGCACCAGAATCGAGTCCTTGGCTAGTATTTTGACTGTCAATTTTGCCTCCTATTTTTTTTTCCTATAAAATTTACTATCTTTTTTCATTGATTTACCTCACATTGTATTTTCAGTTTTCTTTCCCACTGTTCTTTTAACAGCATTATTGATTCAAATGAACGCAATAAATCCTTTTCAAAGGAATATGGTTCCTGTTTAAGATCAAATCAGAACACTGAGCCAAGTTAATTGTCTTAAAAGCTGTGGTTAGGATCACTGGACAGAAGTCTTTTTATTGGGTCGGATTCTGATCACAGATTTAATGAGACTTGCATGGTATGAGACAGGACAAATTTGGCCTTTAACATTTACAGTTCTGCAATAAATCTTAGCAATTAGTATTTAAATAGCAGTAGCAATATGCACACTATTACTTACTGTGAAACCTTCAGGTACCCTCAAACCTTTAACATAGGATAGTTTTCCTATAAAAATTATTTTTTTAACCTTGACGGTGTGGATAAAAACAGAAAGAAAATACTAAAAACAACTTTCTCTGGAGAACATCAATGTTATTTATTCCTAGCCATCCCATATCCAGAACCCTGAAAGCTTATGTCGGTGGGTTTTAGAGTTATATCATATCCATAGATATTTGAATTTTATATACAGCTACAATAGATTGCCAATATTGAGCCCTGTGATGATAGGGATACAAGATGAACCTGTCACAGTAAAAAGGCCAGAAGAGCGTCTATCCTGCCTCTGTCACTACCTCATTTAGAACAAGCAATATCCCCTGCAATGATGCAGCAAGCATTGCTGGTAGGGAAAGAGAAAATAATCTGAGGAAGGCAAACAATTTCCAAAACATCCTGCTTTGCTGGGAAACAAACCCATTCAGAGCTCAGAAACTGATGTTCTGGGCAACTCTGGGCAACAAATGCAACCTGTAAACCAGGGGAATTGCAGATGATCCCACTCACAAAAGGGCCGGAGTGTTTCATTAATGAATGTCAGGACAGCTCCTTGTTTTCCCTCTGACAGTTCCCAGAGGGAAAGTCTTCTAGAAAGGCAAAGCCATGGTTCAGAAAAAATGTTTATGAGAACATTCTCATTGGAGAAACACATTAAACCTGCAAAAACCTGCTAGCACAGTCTCTGTCAAAGAGTTAATGTAGCACTTCCCTCACTGAATACCTCTTCAAGCACAAAATAACTTAGATCTACACCTCTCATCCCACATCAGGCTTGCGCTGCATTAATTCATTGATATTACTCCCAAACTTAGAATTAGAACCTTGATCTCTTGTGCAGTTTAAACACTAACCTACATGCCAAGTTTTACCTGCACTCACCTGAAACTAGAAAAACAATACCTTGTTTTTGACAGCATGCTTAACAACGTGCCTTTTTTCCTGTCTGATTTTCTCCATTTATCTATGTAAGTTTGAAGTCTTATTATGTTGTTTGTAAAGACAGTAAAGATACTCGAAAGATATTTTCACCTCTTGTCTCATTGTGCCCAGATACATCTAAGTTAGGCATGCACTTAAAATATTTCACACAGGGATCCACTGAAGCCAAGAAACCTACCCGTGTGTGTCATGAGAGGTATATGATAAACGCTGTGCTGAAAAAGGACTGTTTGTTGGGTTTGGGTATGTTTCTTTCTTTTTTACAATGAAAAAGTTATAGCTTGCTCTTCACCCTCTTCTGGATTGCCATAACTCATCCTGTGGCTCAATTTTGATTCTGGTTCCCCGTGTCCTTGTCAGAAGCTCCTGTTGTGCAGCCTCAGAAAACAGGGCAAGCAAACGAGAGGCAACAGCACAGAGCAACGTGCTCCACAAGGAGGAAGCTGGTATTGATCGTTAATGCATCAGCAAGACACAAAGGACCAACAATTTGTGGTTCAGTGGCAGTGTTCATTCCTTTCACTTTTATTCCCTGTGAGCATCTTCCTTTCCGCTCCTCTGCTTCTTCCCGCTACCCACTGTTAAGGCTTTCACAGCCATAAATTCAGTGGTATGTGTTTGAACGGATCATTTATACAGGGTGATAAATTGGAGCATCATCATTTGCAGATGCAAAAGTTCACCCACAGAAATGTAGGCTGGGACTCAATATTTGATACTGCTGTGCAGAACTTTGCCTAATTTCTACTATATAGCGTACATTACTTGCACTTACTTAGATGGTGAATCAGCTCCCCTCAGTCTTCAGACGTAGAATTTTATGGGTCAATGAGCGGCTGTCTTCAGAAAGCCTAAGACAATTCATTTCTTTACTGCAATCTGCCTTAGCGTGGATAGGGATGTTCAAACTCTCAAAAGTAGATGGGAGCTGGAATTGGAACTACACAGCTCTATTTCTATGAGAAGCTGAAATATTTTCTTTCAAATGTGGGTATTTAGTTATTTTGTTCTTTGCTACAAAGCAATAAACACATTGTTTTCACAACCTGAGGCTGGGTAACTGCTAAACACCAAAGATGAGGTATTGACGCAAAGCTAGCATTATGCAAAAGATTTCTTAGGGTCAGGAAAAACAGTGCAAGCTGAATCCTATAAAACCTGTTGGCATATCTTTTTAGTTTCCCTCTTAAGACGAAACCTACAGTTTACTAACAAGAGCTAAGGTTTTACTCTATTTGGAAATGAGGGATATACTAGCAGGAGAGCCAGCATTTCTCCTCACTCTCATGCCACGCTACCCCCAAGCCAGGCACAGCCCCAGCCCAGGTTCACGGCTGGCAGGAGCTGTATGAACCAGAGCAAACGCAGCTTGAGTTATGAGAAACCGGCTGAGCAGGAAGTCACAGAGATGGAAATAAAACCGCTTTTGACTTGTAAACTGAATAAATTTGATACAGAAGTGGTAGCTGGAAAATAAGAGACAGAAGCCTAGCGTTGGTGCTTTCACACTCTGTGTTTTGACCATAACAAGCTTTTTTTTAAAAATAGTTTTTGGATGCTTTGTGATTACCTGAAACTTTGAGAAGACGATCTGGAGGAAAATCACTCAGAATTGCAATCCAAACTCTCAGGCCTGGACTTGTACTATGTGGTTCAAATGTCAAGACAGATATGAGATGTTATTATAAACCAAGGTTTTCAACTTGCGATTTCATGGGGTCATCTGAAAATATCAGGGAAGTCAGTTTTTAAGACCACATTTTACTCCGTGCTAATGCTTCTGTACCCAGAGAGACACCCCTCAGCTCTGCCATGGAGAGGAAGGCAGAGCTGTTTGTCTGCCACTCGCTTATAAAACAACCAGTATTTTTAGAAATCTCACTCACAAAAAATGCAGCTCCTCAACTTGTGAGAAACCAAGAGATACCAGTGGCTGGAAACTGCCCAGAAGGAAAGGAGGAATTGGCTCTCCTAATTCAAAGAAAAAGCTTCTTAACAATTGCATTCCAGTACAGACCAAAAGCCACTGATAAACCAGATCACATTAAATCACTGACTTTAGGGTTACGCCTGCAGGGAGTACAACACACTGACTTTGGACTGAAAATATCAATACTTTTTTTTTTTTAATCTGAAGGAGACCAAGGGTAAAGGGTGTTTTGAGAAAATATTTTCCTAGGCACTGGCAATTTAATTCCCTGACATGCAGACACAGGGACGGATGGGAAGGTTAGGTGTAGGGAGATCTTTATCATTTCCCAGTCCTGGTTCGACGCCCACCCCAGAGCGGTAGAATTACAAAATCTCCCATTTGTTATAAATTTCTACCTCCTGTTTTTTCTGTCGCTCTCTGTAACACATAGAAGCATTTTAATGTGTGCAATCCTTAAATGTCAGTATAATGGAAAGCAGATGAGTCTTTTATGACAGCAATTTTTCACTTGCTTTTCTTGCTAAAACTATGCAGCAGGAATAAAAAAAAGATTTAGACGGTGAAAATTGTGGTTTAAATCAGACACCGCACTAATTCTCCTTGCTTTAGCCATGTGAGGCGCACAAGCGTATTAAGGCATCAGCCTCCTTTCAGACTGCTCTGATGCAAACAAAACTTAAGAAGTTGAATGAGAGTTCATTAGTGCTGCCCAACCTTTCTGCTAGTCAAGCTTTGTTATGAACTTAATTACGGGGTGCTGTTACGTGCTACAGCGCTCCCTGGGCACTGCACAGGACACTTCAGATGGGGGACAGTGCATGACCAGACACTAATGCGTCGCAAGGTGTAACAGTGTGAAGGAAAAACAACTTTTATCCCGTTCCTCCTCCTGCCTTGCTTCCAGAATTTTCTACATGGCACTTGCACAGCCTGCAGAAAGAGCCAAAGATTTAATGAGCATTTGAAAGTTAAATAATTTGTAGATGTGACTGTTCTGAAGCCTCTGTTCGCAGAGAACCAAAAAAAGATGTGTCTCTGTACGCAGATGAAGCTGAACCACTATATCCTTATCCAAAAATCTCTTCAGAAAGCACAGGAAATGCCAATCGAGCCAGATACGCACCATGTTTAGAAAGGTCACTGTCCAAGGATATGTTCTTATTACATGCGCAAATGGATGGAGATATCTGAAATTACGAGAAGAGTATAAAACAGCATTTAATACTAAAGTTATTGCACATATACAACAAAAATAAGTGAGATGATCCCTTGTCGAAATACAGTATTTAAGAAGGTAAGCTAATGAACTTTCTTTGAAAATAAATCAAAGTAACTTCATTTTAGAGTACTGCAATTCTTTAGTTTGTGTTAAGTATTTTTATTTAATGTTCTTCATCGAGAAAAAAAAAGCTGTAATCCACCACAGAGAAATTGAAACAGATCCCTTCTTCAAGGACATGCAAAATTTGTTTTGTGTGAAAAAGAAAACCCAACCAAACAAAAAAAAACCTTGCACAAAACCCCCACCTTCTTGTGTGCATGCAGCAGAGACCTCAGTATGCATACCTGTCTGCTCCAAACTTTGTAGTATACAAAAGCTTATCTCAAACTGTCAAATGGTGTCTGGACATCCAATGTGAAGGCTACCAATATCTGAATCTCTCCATATCATCTATCTACTGTGTAAGTAAATGAAACACATATTTTCTTTCCAACCTTTTGAAAACTTCTTTTCAAACATTTAGCTACTGTATCACACTGTTGTCCAACTGTATCATAGTAAAGCCTTAAGGTATTTCTCATGTCAGGCTGGAGGCAGCACAGAGGTCTAACTTGAAAGCATGTAAGAAATACAATTAAAAGAAAAAAAAAAAAAAAACAAAAAAAAAACCTCAGCAAAACCCCCCATAACCCGCTGACGTATGAAGCCTGTTATTGTCAGCTTAGCTCTGATCACAGCAAAATGAAAAGTAACCTTCTCCGTAGGCCAGATACTGACTTGTGAGCATCATCTCAGATGTTTTTCTTCTGGCTGGACTAAGGATCCACACTTCTGGTAGATGTAAGAACAATTGCCAGAAGGTAAATCCTCATGCGGAGAGAGTTTCAGCTGTACCTTTTCATATCGGAAGATCTCTCTAGCTCATCGCAAGAGGCGAGATACAGAAGGTGGGTAGAGCTGTCACTATTTTAGGATCTAAACTTACACGCCTTTTTCAAAAGTTCATGGAATATGCCTCATCTAGTTACATTCATTAACAGTAAAAATGGAAAATGGCTCCTAAATCATCATGAGTAACCTTTCAAAACGCAACTCTGAAACGGACTGTTTTGCTGGATCAAAACAAATGACTGTCCTGGTTCTGGCAGGCATAGGGTTAATTTTCACAAGGAGCTGGGACAGGACACAGCCAGGACGGCTGACCCACACTAACCCAGTGGGTACGGATACAATGTGAGGTCCTGCGAGGTCCTGCTCAGTATATAGATGGGCAACTGGTGGGGTGGGGGGCAGGAATTGCTGCGTGGGAGCAGGCTGGGCTGTGGGTTCCAACCAGTGAGCAGTTGTACATTAATCGTGTTTTGCATATTCCTTTATCAGTATTGTTGTTGTTGTTTTCCTCTTTCCTGTGCTGTTCTGTTAAACTGCCTTTATCTCAACCTATGAGTTTTGCCTTTTTCTTCTGATTCTCCCCGCATCCTGCCACGGGCAGGGAAGAGGGGGGTGAGTGAACGGCTGGGTGGTTCTTGGTTGCCAGCTGAGGCTAAACCAGGACAGTGACCCACAATTACCTGCAGTAATGGGCCTTGCGTGTTTCCCTAGCCAACAAACATCAGAACTAGACCCAACCCAGTAACAAGCTGTTTAGGACTTGTCCTTCTGGAGCTCATCTGGCTTTGATCAAAGGATACAAAACTGGGAGATACCTCGTCTGCATAAAACAAAGTCAGAGGCAACTAATCCCGATTAAAGTGTGCCTCCTAAATCTACCGCTGGGGAGAATCACCTCTCAGCGATTCAAAAGGATCCTCAAGCACCAAGTCTGTTTTGCTGTCTTCTTCTGACCAGGCCACTTACACTTACCACTGCTGTTTGGGCAGTAAACTACCCATAAAGGACCTCAGCTACAGATTTCATCACTGCTGCACAAATACTGCATCCAAACAGACGCATAAACACTGTAGGCCCAGAAAATAGGATATTCAGATTTCAGATATATTCTGGAATAAAAGCAACAGGATCGGGATTTGATCCTGGGTTTCCAACCTATCTTTTCACCCACACTCGCCTAAGATTTCACTATGCAAAACAGCAGTTGCATTTCCCAGACTTGCTACCTTGTCAGCAACACAAAAATCATCCTTCGTTTTTCTACACGCCTAGAATGATATTGCTCATGAGGTTACGATCTTTGAGAGGAACCAGAAAGAAGCTTCTTTGTCTGTGCACTGCACGAGGAAAAACCCACTCAAATGCTTCTGTCTTGCAATATCCACATCCCACCACACAGGGACAAGGAGTGCTTAGAGGGCAGTTTGCAGGACTCTCCCTGCCTCTGGACTCACCTACGAAGAAATTACATTCTAATTACAGCAGCCCTCCCTTCAAACGAACTGGACTAAACCTGGATGGGAGACACGAAGGTAGCAGAGCCGTGATACGCAGCCCGGGGTTTGCGAGCTGCGTGCAGCTCTCGCGGGGGGATACAGCCTGAAATCCCCAGCAAGGTGATGCCGACACTGGGACGGCACAGTGATCCCAATCCTCGGCCATGCAAGGAAACCCATGGACATAGCTGCCAAGGTGAAAGTGCCTATTTGCTCATGACCTCGTTAACCACCCAGTGTGGGACCCCCGAGAGATGCTGCTGTCTCCCAGCTCTCGGATATACCTGCACACACGTCTTGTGGCTCTCTGACACATAAAAGCTTGGCTCTTAGATTCATAGGCTCAGCGAGGTCATGGGGACGTTGTGCAGTTATCGGTCAGACAGACTCTTGTAACAAGGTCACTGGATGCGGATGGACTCTCTTCTTCACACTGGACTAACTAAATACAGGCCTGGCTGCCTGCTGGCATGACACAAAGGTCTTCAAAACCTCTTGCCGAGGTGGCCGAGGCAATCAGGCAGTCCTGATAGGGGTTGCTACGAACGCTATGCTCGTTTCTTCTAAGGCCTGCCACTTTTCTTGTTAATCAGTTACTAAATAAAACTCACGCTTTTCTATGTTCTGTTTACTCAAAAGAGCTAATGAAACTGCTTCAGGAGGTGGTTTAACCCTTTAGGTAATCATTTAAAGTAGTTGTAATTAAAAATCTGTCTGTAACTGAACAAATCAGCGTCAATACCTCAGACTTCAAGGGAGAAGAGGGCTCCCCTGTTGCCTGATAATTTGAAGACGGCTGAAAAACAAATGTCAGAAACTTGAACAGATGATCTGTCCAACATAGCACATTTTTAGTTTACCCTGCCTTGTTTATAAGATCTTTATAGCGCCGAGCCACCTAAAGCAGCAGCATTATTCAGCTGCACAACTGGAACAAAACAACACACAGTTCAAATTAATTCTGTATAAAAGCAGAACAAATTTTATCATTTGCAATGCAAATCTGATTTCAAGCTTCATTAGCATCTTCTTTAAGGTCTAATGCCTCAGTAGTAGGATAGAGCGATGCTTCCCAGCCTCCTAGATATGTGCCCAACACCCTACCACTCCTTAGTTCCTTCCATTAGGGAATAAAACAGAGGAACACAGCAAGCATCAACAGCCAACAGTGGTAACACAACTGGCTTTGCTGCAATTTGGAACTAAACCCCAAAGGCTAGCTTTCATTTTAGTGGAGTAAATTCCTGATGAACCCAAACATTGCCATTCATTCTGCCTCTGCTTAAAAAGCTTCCACAGCAGTAAATGTAGATGAAAGTGCGTATTAATTTCCTCAAAAGCAACCCAGACCCCTATGAGCTTTCTCTTACTCTTAGGATTGCAAATGAAATCAGATCCTGAGAAAAAACTTTGTAAAAATGGAAACATGAGATAAAACCTCCAGGATTTGACTGCTCTCAACCTGTTCTGCTTTTCTCCTGTAAATCCCTTGCGCTTACAGCACAAAGGCCAAATTCTGCTCCGTCGCATGGGAGTGCAGCAATGAACAGTGGGGTTATGGCCCTGGGACCTAAGCAGGGATGGAAACACCAAAATAGTATGGCAAGAAAAAGCCCTCCAAGGAGGGTTGAAGGGTATGGAAATACCAGTGTTTTGACATAGTGGTCCACTAGAGGTCCTGCTCAACTCAAAATGATCTAAACCTCCCTCAGTTAACTGTGATAAAATGCAAATGAAAACATGCCCAAACTATGCACACAGACTGGATACATAGATGCATATGCTAAATTTAGGAAATGCAAATATGCATCTGATTCATACACCCAATGACTACCGCTACAGGAATAAATCAGTTAATTGGCTCAGGCCAAAGCAGCTACAAGGTAGCCAAAACACCAACTGTTGACCACTCCATGTACATAATCACACCAGCTGCATGCACAACTGAATAAACACCTTTTATCAAATCAGGCTCTGTACTACTGAAAAAGAAAGCTGAATGCCTGGTGCCGTCTTCTATCTTAAATCAAAATCTTACCTTGAGTTCATGGAACAGTTTGCCAAGGTTCAGCACTGGGCTGGTGAGAACCCATCTGGCATTCGGGAGTCTTGCGTGAAACTGGGTGCAAATAGTGCGTCTCTCAGGACTCAGACACTGACAGGAAGCAAGATGTGAAAATCACGCTCTGCTGGCAATCCTGGAATAGCTGGGTGTGAGTAGAAAGATAGCTGATGCCACCAGCTACCCAGCTAAGGCAGAAGGTACCTTCAAGTGAGGCTGAAGCACACAAATAAAATGCTGGTTGCACAGCACACAAGAAGCATTTCTGAGAGAACAAAAAACTCTGAATGGGGAAATAAAACATGGATTACATGCACAGATAAATGTATGTCCTTAAATGGTGTGTTGGACATGGATCAGAAGGGCTGGAGTTCTGCCACTGCGGGAGCTGATGTGTCTGTCCCCTTTCAACCATCCACTTTTTGGAAAAGTGACTCAGAGAGCTGTGGAAAACCGAGCAAGTGGGGCAAGGGGCACCTTGCCCCTGCCCAACCGAGGCAAGTGGGGTGAGCGGCAGAGGACTGGGGTGCGAGGGTGCTGCGAATGCACGGCAGTCACTCACTGCTCTTTCACACGTCCCACTTTAAGTCTTGCTCTGACAGTGGTAGAGCAGAACAGCCTTACTCAGCTCCTGTCTTGCTTTTTGAGTCATATCTTTTTATTTTATTGACAAAAGCAAGTTTTCCACCTTCTCAGCACCGCAGAACCAACACAGGGAGCAGATTCCCCTGCATGTATCACGACGGTGCAGCACAGCTCTCACTGCCAGTAGCTTTTTCCGAGGAATGGCAGATGCAGACAAACAAATACCAGCTGGTAGAAAAATCAAGCCCTGATGTCTCATCTGAGGCTTGACAACTTTTACCTTCTCATTTGAGAGGTCTCCTTTAAATCAACACAAGAGGCTTTCCAAAGCTGCACACATGCCATTGCTCTAAAAACTTCCATAATCATATCTTGTGAACAGACATGAGTCATGAGCAAAACTCTGAAAGCCAAAAAGGCTTTAAAATTAATCTAACTAATCATCACATTACCATCAGTGCTGCCTAAATCCTTCCTATAACTCACTGTAGCATTTTACAGATAAAGATAAGGGACATAAAGAGTCCAGCTGGCCAAGCTACCTTAGCCTACAGGTGGGGATGTGGGAAGAGAAAAGCAAAACAATATTAAGGGTTAGCTGAAAACAATCCAGTGACCTGGGGGAAGGGAGAGGTGGAGAAAGCAGGAGAANCCATAAACATTCAAGGTTGCATTTTTTGGGATAAAAAAATGTCCTCCCCCCCCCCTTCTATTTTCATGGCATTTATTTGGTCTGCTAAGTAAGCTGCGCCCAGAGCCCCTGAGAGTCCACAAAGCTGCGGTTACAAATCCAGCTGCAGCCCAGGACATGGTTTTATGCAGGGCTTTGGCATGGCCTCATGCTTCTGCAGCAGCCTCTATGTCAGAAACATCCACTGCTTTCCACGTCTTGGTGGCAGCATATCATATCCTCCTGCGTACAGTTGAGACAACTTTGCATCCCAAGCAGAGGAACATGGTGTGGCAGAGTCAAAACAAAAGAAATAGCAGGAACCAAGAAGGACAGAGGCCAGAAATTTATCAGTTCTGGAGCTTTGTCTGCTATAACTCAGGAAGAAGGCTGCAGGGGGAAGAACCTTACTAAGCTGAGCTGACCTGAGCAAAGCCCAGTGTCTATAGGCAGAAGACAAAGAAAGGATGGAGGAATTGTCAATACTATAACCACAGCCCTCAGGACTAGAGGTGAGGGGGTGAAAGGCCTGCAGCAAATATGGGAGAAATTTGAGATTCAGTAGGTGCCGCTCCACCACACAAAGTCATTGCAGTGTTTTTTCTGATAGAAAATAAACTCTCTTGTATATATGGCTTCAAACTAGAAGAGGGTAGATTTAGATTAGATCTCAGGAAGAAATTCTTTACTGTGAGGGTAGTGAGGCACTGGAACAGGTTGCCCAAGGAAGCTGTGGAGGCCCCATCCCTGGAAGTGTTCAAGGCCAGCTTGGATGAGGCTTTGAGCAATGTGGTCTAGTAGGAGGTGTCTTTGTCCATGGCAAGGGCGTTGGAACTAGATGATCTTTAAGGTCCCTTCCAACCTAAACCATTCTATGATTCTACGATTCTATGATTCTATCACTTCTAGCTTCCATAAAGTATCACTATGAACACACACCATTGCTTTATAAAGTCCCATAGAAACAGGTCACAGTCTTCTTGTCAGATCATACCTATACATATATTTCTTTCCATCTATTTATATGGCTTCCATCACCATAGTAACTTATCCTTCTGTTAATACTACACTATATCTTCCTTTATTCAAGAGAGGTAAAATACAGTTTTCCATTATCAGCACTCGAGGTTATTGCACCATTTTCACAAGTGATTTCAAGAGCACATTGTGCCTTGCCAAATTCTGCGCTACTGGTGATGCCTGCTGATTACTTTGGCCTGGGGTGGGAAGTTCTCCTCCAACATGGCGTCAGAAATAAGACTGCACTGGAGCACAGAAAAGAGCAGTGTTAGTTCTTGCATTCTGTTCCACCTCATGCCAAATCAACCGCTCTAAATATTAGATGTTTCTAATGCTTAAGCTAAAAAAAACCAAGGCAAGAGAGAGAATCTGACTCCAAAGAGAGGCTGCAAGCACCAGTTGCTGCACATAATCACTGAAAGCTGTAGTGCGGTGAATATTTTTCTGATTATGTTTCAGTTCTTCATTATTAAAAATGGGCTGCAGTTGATTCATAGTTTTGCTGCAATCAGCTGAAACCCAATTACCATCACAGCACAAACCACTTCTGATGCGGACTCTCAAACTGCCAGGAAGAAATACCGTTGTATTTCTAACGCGTTCATTTTCCCCAGTGGCAAATACAACGTATTTGCTTACACAGTTTGGGAATTTTCTACAAAACTTTGTACAATTAAAAACTACATGGATGGTTATACAGGTTCTGGACTACTCAGTGGAGCTGGAGTTTTCCTTCTCAGAGAACTTGAATTTGACATTGAGCGTGGCACTATGTTACAGCATCACTGAAACAAATCTGCACCGCGGGAGGGAGCTCGCCCCTGGCCTCCTGCAGAAGGTCCCACATGGCCCTACCCATAGCCTACCTGCACCCTGCAGATCCAAGTACTGCTCTTTCCTGGCTTTCTTTCATCTTTCAAGTCAAGCTGTTCTCACAAGCCCACCAATTTTCTTTAGAAACACCATGGGGTAGCAGCAGGGTGGGGAACAACGTTTGTATTTTTGCCAGACATTCAGCATAAGCAGGGTGAGCAATAATGGCTTGTCACTCTGCCCATCTCTTTTTCCTTCCCTCCCTCCAACCTGTCACTTCTCTTTGGGATTGCCCACGCAAAGAACTAGGAAATGACTTTCATTTTCCGTGAATATTAGACGATTTCTCTGTGCATGTACTTTCAGTGGATTCTTCCTACAGAATTACAGCCCAAAGGAGGTTGGTAGGCAGAGACGGCACTGCAGCTGAGACTGGGAGTGTTGCAAATCGTTACACCAGTACTGTGTCCTACCTCCAATTATAGGCAATTTGCATCTGCTACATGTGTATATTTATGCCAAAATATAGCCCAGGTTAAGAAAGTAGAGAGATTTGTGCATCAGTTGGAGTTCAGGACGCAGCACACAGAAGCACAGGGAAGAGGGAATGGCAGAACAGCGTTATTTGAAATGGGCAGCAGGAGAGAAATAAAGCGACACTGTGTCTTTGTGTTTCTGTCCTTCTTCAGAGGTTGTCAGTGAAGTCATATCTCCATTGGCAACATCACAATTGTCTCCACAGCAACAAATGTGATGCTGCAGAACGCCGAAATATCTATTTTTAAAAAGGTAGGAGGAAAACACAAATGTGGAGCATGTAGGGGTTGAACAGCCACACAAGTCTAATGACTATAATGGGAGGTGCATAAAAATACTCACTGAAAAAGAAGCTGAGCAAAATCAGCTTCCAAAAATTTCTCCAAACGTAACATCTCCTAGACCCTTCATTACGTCTTGTGGGCAAAGATAGCAAAGAAGTCACAGAGGCAGTAAAAGTCTCCTACAGCTGGTATCACTGCCTCTCCTCCAAGATGCTCCCCAGTCCCACAAAGCCAAGCGAGGCAGGTGCCAGGAGAGGTGCTCCACCACCACAAACGATATACCCGTGTGTGTGACTCCTGTAGTGAAAAGGACTGGCTTACAAAAGGACAAATGTAAGCCTGTGCTTTACACTGTGTTAAAGTGCAGTTACTTCTGAGAGGAAGACCACTTACCCTTAAAAGGACCTAAAAAGGATTTACAACCAAAAAACGTAAGGGGATTAAAGGGACAGGAAGTTTATTTCCCAAGTCTGATCTAGATGTAGCCAAAATGCTGTACGAAGCATTGTCATTAGGTTCGTTTAGCTGTTGCTAAAAATCCTAGGAAATTCCTGCTGCGATTTGTATCACCCAAGGTTATGAAAACCTCTTCAGGTCAGCTGTTCTTGGAAACACTTCTGACATTTTAGACCGAAATCTTAAAAGAAGAACTCTTAAAATGCAAGGGGCTGTGAATCTGAAATCTCATTGACTGGCTTTGTCCTAAACCTTTCTGCTCGGGTCAGGACTCCCGAGAGGCTGAGAATACCTTCTCCTTAGCAGTCAGAGATGAGGAAGCCTGAGAGAAAAGACCCTTTTCTATTAACCTTTGAGAAAATAGCCTTGGCTTAAAAACATGAGCTGCAAGTACCACGAATGTGGTGGTCTTCTCTAAGGCTGCAGCACCTTTGTCTGCAATACATTTAATTCTTCCGTTTCTGAGACAACTCTCTTTGAAAGCCATTTTGTCACAAACCCCAGTAGGGCTCCCCACAAAAGGGAGAGATCGGATGCCCCCTGTTCTCCTTTATTTGCCCCTTTGCCACTCCTGAACCCTAACTAATGTTTTCTCGTGCACAAAGAAATCAAGCGGGACCCCGGTAATCCACAAGTGCATTGCTTGGTGGGACAGGTTTTCCCCATCGCATCTGATAGCGTTTACTTACAAAAAGAGCCCAAATGCTTGAAAAATAAGAGAGTGGGGTAAGAACAGATTTGGGCAAATGCTCAGTGGTGACCAGCACTGCCTCCAAATCCCTTATATCACATTCTAGACAACATTGCTATTCCCCACGTTTGTGAACTGCAAATTGTAATCAATTTTATGCAAAACAGAATTCTAAAAAGATGAAAAAGCTATGTTTAAAATTTGTATAGGAAATATAGTACTGTAAATATTTTTAATTGGTGCTCTGAATTATGTTTTATGCTGCTTGTGCTGTGCACTGCATATGTTTTGAAATCCGTAGTTTATCACTGAAACTGGCTGATGGTCTTCACTAACAAGAACGGGGATACGAGTACAATAAATACTGTAGAATAAATGGGAATACTTTTCACTGCAGAAGTAATGTATCTTTCTTCAAAATGAGTCCTTCTCCTCTGTGGCTTGACAACAGAATTTGATTGTCTTCAGCCTACCTGGAAGAAAAAAAAAACAACTCAGAAAAAGCCGATTTCTCAACAAACAGAGTAATGTATCAATTTTAAAAACCGCTTCATCTGGAAACATTTTAGACCCTGGGAGGACTTTCAGAGAAACCCAGAAGTGAGAAATGTTTGCTCTGCTGGCCAGGGGTGCTCAGAAACCCAATCTAGATTCCTTTTTCCTCTGCATCAGCCTAAATGCATGCCCGACACTCTGGGAAGCTGCCTTTTGCCAAGCAGGTAGGTCTCCATCAGAGTTTTGAAAAGCTTTCAGCCTCACCCTACAGCACAGCTCAAACATTTTTTTATGCCACGGTGAAAATATTTTTTCAGGACAGAAAATCAATTTCCTTCCCAACTCCATTTTTAAACAGCAAGTCAGAACAAACCACCTACTAAACGCTTCCTTGATGCTTTCAGAAGTTTCTCTTCCTCTGCACCTTGTAATAACTGCAATTGCATAAAAAATGAGAAGTAACAAGGTAATGGCACAAGACTGTTCTGCTTTCTACAGATGCCTACAAGAAGAGAGCAAGGCAGTAGAGAAAGTCAAACCACCCCTCACTCCCTCGCATGGATGAGCCCATCAATCCCACCCAAACCAGGGCCATGGGCACATATAGCGGGTGCCCGGCAGTGGCCTATGCACATGACAAGGGTCATTTCTGCATTCAGAATCGTACCTTAAATTTTGAAAAAAATCTGCCCCCAAATTGTTAGACCTCAATAAACTGGAAAAAACCATTTCTTTAAGAAAGCAAGGTTTGCGGAACAAAGCTAATGCATGCCCTTCACGCAACATCAATGGAAGCTCAGTGAATTGTTAAACGCATTTACATTCCCTTGTATCAGGAAAGACGAATCCTCTCTGCAAAAGATTTTCGATAACCCTTAAAATGCCAGAGGAGTGAAATTATTCTGCTAAAATCCAAGGCACTGTGAGCATTTCTTACATTTCTGTGTTTACAGTATTAAACTTTCAGGTAGGACCAACGTGGCAGCGCATAGAGAACAGCCCAAGTTCATGCTGTGCACTTGATATCGCATGTGTCCACCGAGAAATTGTGAGTTGGTGCATGTCAAAACAGGCCCGAGGACTTTCAACAGCAAGAGCGCTTAGAAAGCAAGCCTTAAACACTGATCCTGCACGGTGAACTCCGCTGGGCTGTCCACTCCACCCCAGAAAACAATAGCTGTGCCCAGGACGGGTGGTTAATAGCTCATGTTACTGAAATTACATGCTTCTGTAGGGGTTCAATGGTATCTCTAGTGCACTTTGAAAACAACTGCACAGTCTTTCGTGTCAGCTGAAGTAGTACTTGGTGACAGCCTCCTGTCCTCTTACTGGAAGCAATGGAACTACCTCAGAATACAAAAACCTGCAAGACACTAGGTAAGGGTTTAGTTTTAGAGTGTATTTTTGGCCGTCCAGTGTCCCAGCCTTCTGCTAGTGCAGTTTTACCCTCTCTTTCTGTATTTGTGTCTCAGTCCTGAGAAGCCTGTGTGTGTGATTGCCACCTACAAGCAGGAAGGTGTGGGTTAGTCCTCCTCATTCAGCTCTGTGGGCAAAATGGTTCTCCCTTACTGACAACAGATATTTAGAGATCTACATCCCTCCCAGTGACATTTTATCTTTTATTTTTATATTGATAACAGAACATTAGCATGCACAAGTGCAATTTATATTTTACTATTTTCCTATCTCATAAAATACAGACATTTAAATCACCAAGGAATTAAAGGAATGAAAGGAGCATTATGTTTAAGCAGCTAGAAAATGTGGTTTACATCATGTAACGGGACATGTTTAATGTGGTTTTACACAGCAGCCTTTCATCATTTACATTTGCCTCTGGCTTAATAAACTGTGTCATTCTGTTTACGTTGGTTACGGTTGGATATAAGTGCTTCGCAGGCAGCATCCCCATGAATCACACCTGGAACATGGAAATTGGCAATCAACATTTTCATACATCACTTATGTCCTTCTGCCTCTCAGCCTTAAGCTTTAATATTTTATTTAGGAGTGTGCCAAGTGCTTTCAACTAAACTTGATGGCCAGCCATGAGCACCGATACCAGACAGTGTAAAATGAGGTAAGGTTTCTGCCTGCCATCCTCTCTCTGAGCAACATCTTGTTCCAGGAGTCGCTGCGCTGGTGAGGATACATACACCCTTCTTAGACACCGAAGGAGATGAAACAGGGCCTCTGATGTATTTTGTCATTACTACAACAGCTAAGTGTCCTTTCTCCACAAAAGAAGATGAAGTCAAAGACAGAACTCCCACTGACTCCAACAGAGATGGGAACTCACCTCCAGCCTTCTGGGGGCTTTGGGTACAGAGAGCAGCAATGAGCAGGGAGGCATCACTGGAGATGGTTCATCTGGGAGGTCACGTTTCCTGATGAAACCTTGCCTCTGCACAGTAACCTTCATGTGCTGAGGAAGCCCTCCACAAACAGTCAAGTTTGAATGCCCGTACAGAGCAGAACCTCATGGAGACATCGCAGGAGCTCAGCCTACACCAAGATCAGTTGACTCAATATATGTTTTTAAGCCTACAACCACAGTAAGATTTCACAAAAGACAGAAATCTGTTGTACATATTGGGAAACTGTCAAGAAACAGCCACCTTCACATTGCAGCTGCCCTTTGGGATGTTGGAGCTGTCAGAAGTAACAGAACTGGAAACAGGGAGGCTGGAAATGCTACATATGGCTCATTTCTAAGCCCAGGCTGCCACAGCAGCAGTGTCTCCGGTGCTTTTCAGCACACGTGTCCAGATTTGCTGCACACCAGCTAAGGCAAAGCCTTGCTGCAGATCACTGCAACGTGCATAAGATCATAGGGACTCGCTGCGCAGGGGTAGCCGGGGCTGCTGTGCAGCTCACAGCAAAGAGGGGTGGCCCTGGAGCTTCATGGCCTCAAGGATAGGAAGGGAGTGAGGTGTCTGGGGACTCTGGGGAGCCCGGGCTGCAGCAGGGAAGTTCCAGTAGGACCAGGCAGGACTACATGGGCAGGCAGTGCACGGGGCCAGGGCTCTTCCCAGGGGCATCGCTAAGCACCACTGATGGGGCAGCGAGGACTAAATAAACACATTTTTTGCCAATCTACAAGTGGGGAAAGTACGTTTATACACATTTACCACTGACTACACCACATTCTGACTTCCCTGTCCTCTTCAAACCAACAAGTATTTGCAAAAGAGACACCAGTAGCTTTGTACCACAGACTCATTTGCAATCTGCGGAGCTCAAAGTGCTTCACAGACCCGAGCATCCCCGGCTGCAGCGTGCTGTGTGATAGCTGAGTAGTTTCTCAGTGCTACAGAGACGCAAACTGCATGGCACAGAGCAGTAATGCTGTTCTCGTAGCAGGGGGACATGACAGTGACTTGCCCACAGCAAGTCAACGGCAGTCAGAAAATGAAGATAGATACCTTGACAATCTCTGTTTCCCAGTGTAAACATGAATCCAAGAACATCCAGAGAGTATTAGATTTAGCAGCTTCACATCCAATAAAACAGGAATAAACATTATGGGGATTTCTTTAAAAATTGCCTTTCATAGGCATTTTTATGCAGGAGCAGTTTCTGATGTGTAGAAAACTATTCACTTTATGAAAGAGATTACAAGCACATAGATCTCTAATCTCTTTCATCAGTTTTCATTAAAACTCAGGAGTTGTGCAGGGTTGAAAGTTCTCCAAGATTTTATTAACTTGGGCAAAGCCGGAGGAGGAATAACAAATATGTTCACAGGGATAAAGTTTTGCTCTCATTATAAACTTCGCACTTTCAATGCTGGGTTTCCATTCTTTCCCTCCGGCACTTTCTGGCTTGTGTTCATTTTGATGTTCATAGTCTTAATTTAAATCTAGATGCAGTGTATATGATACGGCGTAACAAAGATTACAAATCTTGTTTGGAAGTTGCATTTTTTTATAGGCATGTCAAGGAACGTCTTTCATAAAATTCTATGTAAAATGCTCTTCACGCTTAAATAATAGAGTTACAAAGTCGGTATAATAGTAGCAAAAGAGGGTGAGAGGTAGAAAGAAAAAAAAAGGAAATGAAACAGGTAATAAAAGAGATTTTCAAATGAGATTTGGAATCAAAAGCAGTGCCAGGAAAGTGTTTCAGTGGAAAGGAACTACCCTGCATCTTAGAAATTGCAGAAAAAAAGGTTCTTATATAAATCTTACAGTAGAGTAGAGGAGCGCAGACAAAAAAATCACAAGCTAGACAGAAAAGCACTATGGGCAGGGTAATTCTGGGATGAAAGGAGAGCCTAGAGAAAGATGTGGCTGCATCCCTGCCGCATACCCATAATGGAAGGGGCAACATGAAGTGTGAGGAGAAAGGCATGAGTTGTCGATTAGCCACTAATACTCATTGACAATGTCCTTAGACACAACTAAATCTCTATCCAGGACATAGTGGAGGTAGGAACTTAGGACAGCAAGATGTTCAGACTCTGAGCATTAATAGCAAGGGAAGGAAAGTAGTCAAGAACAGCAGGAAAAAACGGGCAGACAGTAAAACTGTGCTTTTAGTCTAATTACCCTCTGAAGCAGATTACACCGTACTCAGTAATCGCATGGATGGCTTCCATTCACAGCAAACTTCATTTAATTCCAAATAATTACAAAAGATCGATCACAGCTGCAGTATTAACACATGCATACCCTATCAAGGTATAAGAGGGAGGAGGCCAGGAAAGCAGATAGTACTTCTGTAATACTTCCACACTTGCAATCACTGAAGTTAATCCCCAAGTTCCTTAATCAAAACTCATCAAGATAACACAGTCGACAAAATCAGAAGAAATATTGCTTGACTAACTCTTGAGATGGGATTGGAGATTTTTGCAGCACTACATTTTTAATAATGATGGGCAAATCCTGATCAGCTTCTAATAATATCAAGTACAATAAACCACGTGGGTTTAGTAGCTACCTCTATCCATTTTAACTGCAAAATCACTGACAATCATAAGCTGTCAATCTCCAGCAGGTTTGCAAAACCCATTGAAACAGAAATCAATTAATTAAACATTCAAAATATCAACAGAAAACAGTAAGGAAATATTTTTGACTAGTCCTCATCAATGTTTTACAAAACAAAAAGAACCTCAAAGTGGAGCAGACAATTTGGAAAGCATAATTTGACCAGCAAAGTGACAAGCATAATCAAGAAGACCTTCAGTAGAGTTCCAGGTAAACAGAATAGCACCTAGGCTAAACAAGCTGTAGTTACAGTTTAAAAATTTCTTTTCTTTATTAAAGATTTGATACAAAATCCACTGCAGCCTCCTGCTGTCTGAACCTTTCTGTGGTATGTCAGGAACTAAATCACATACTTTCCAACAGAACACTGCAAAAAAATATTACGATAAATCCATTCCATGTTGGCATTGATGCATTATATTCATGATTTGAAATGATAAAATATCCCTAATACAACATTTTATTGCTTTCATAAATCAAATTCAAAATGACATTACATTTTTGGTAAGCTACTACGAAAGATGTCACTCTTTTATTAGACAGACCTATTTCTGTGCAAAATATAGTGTACTCCTACCGCAGATCACAAGAAACACTTCCAAAAATTTCCTCAATGCCTGGAGTTTTCATCCTGCCTTTCTGAAGACTGGCTCATTGGGGCTGTTCCCTTTTCAAAGCAACAATAATTTGCAGCGGTCTGGAATAGCTTTTTTTTTTTTTGCATTGAACTCAACCCAGTGACAAACTCATTGTACCATGAAGATGGAGATTTCAAACCCATTGAAAACCAGGCATGTCTGAAAAGCTTAGATTTCAAATACTCATCTTTTTCAGTCAGCCCTCAGAATTAGCTTAGGCTCATTACAAGATGAAGTTATTCAGCACGGCTATGATGTGAGCTCTTTGTTCTGAAACGCACAGTTAACCACGCCGTCCCATGTACACACTGCTCGAAGTCCCTCCATCTGCATTTCCACTGTCACGCCATGTATACTGTATTTAAATAAATATATTTACTTTATTTGTTAAGAGCAAGGGCAGTGAATGACCCAATCCTTTTAAAAATCAACTTTTTGGCACTTATAGGATTAAACACTTGGGACAGTGGAATTACATATGGAAGAGGAAAATGGACACTGGCGCCAACATAAATGCAGCAGAATTCTCCTGAGAAAATACTTTCTTATCAAGTTTTATGAATTTTCTGCTTCCAGCTGGATTGGGAGCACAGCTTTTGCGATGCTAAGAGAATCTCCACTTCCAGCTTGGGTAGGAATCAGGGTTTACAGAGAAATGTGGAAATAATTAAACTAGGGGAAAAAGCTACTCATGTTTTAATTTCATGCTTAGGTTCATTCAGAGTTTGAGATGAAGGCATGAGTCATCAGTTCTTATTTCATTCAAACCCAGCCCCTGGAGAGCATTAGATTACACGAAGTTACAGCCTGTACCCTGGCAATTAACCAGTTTTGTATATTGGCTGCCATTTTTCTGATCCTTCAGAGCCGAGAATTAGCCGAAAATCCACCAGGCAAAAAGCAGCGCCTGCATTACGGACACCCGGCAGCCCCCGACCACAACGGCCTCGCTGCCACCGAGCCGCCGCCGCTTCGTCGCCTCAGCCATTAACACCGTGCCACAAGATTCGGCCCTGAGAGGCGCCGAACACTTTCTAGGACATGAAGGACTGTGCAGGGCTGTTCACAGGAGCTGAGGCTTCAGGGTTATTGCTTGTGACAACTCAGAGGAAGCACATCCAGGAACGCTTGATGTAAAAAGAAAGAGCTGCTTGTCTGTCTCCCCGGTCCCCCTTCCCCTCCCTCAGTGATGCTGGTACCTCAGGGTACAGAGAAAACTGTTGGATGTCGCTTATAACCATGGATTAACCACGACTTCTGAAGTTCAGAAAGTGACCTTTCCTAAAATACATGATTTTCTGACAAAAGTACTTGTAAATTAGAAGGGGCTTGTCTGTGTTCAAAGGTTTTGGTAAGGGGGAAACATTGGCTTTTTTCTTTGCTATATGTCATTAGCTGCACCGGAGACGTTTCCTCATTGTAATTCTGAATAGTAATAAGCACTGTTCCTCACAGATTTCTCTGCACAGTCTCATCTTTTTTCCTTTCATATGCTCCTTCAAAAGATTATTTTTAAAATGTAGTGCAATCTGGTACCAGAAAAAAGGAAAACAAGAAAGAAAAAGTCCATTTCAGCATAGAGCCAAAAGCCCCCCTCCCCCCAAAAAGAGACAGACAGTATGGCTTTACCTAGAGAAGGTGGAATGATATTTTCATAAATTCCTGAAAAGCATCATGTCACTTCACTTCATAATCGTACAGTAAGAGCAGAAAAGCCAGAGAGCCCTCTTGGTCACACAGTGCATGATCATACCCCCAACTCCAGACAAATGCGCTGTTAAGACTGCGCCTCCGTTCTGGGCGTCCAGTGGCACCCATAAAACGGAAACTCCAAAGCAAACATGAATTTAAAGACTGACCTCAGCCCAACGGTTGTCTGAGATGATCTAAGGAGCCAGGGTGCACTTTTCGGTACAGGAGCTACATTCCCTGGCTGTTTGATGAATACCAGTGAGCCGCGCAGGCACAGGAACATATTTCATTTGAAAGATGGAGCTGTTTGCTGTACCTGCAGAGATGAGGTTTCAATAAATGCAATATATGAGACACAGGTCTGATATATTTTTCTTCTTTGCCTACATCTCAGTTTTTTTACATATATATGAGTAATAACAAAGAAGATTCTTTTGTTAATGATCAGACTTCTGTTTCTGTGAGCAGCTAAAGTGTCCTTCAATTCGTTGTTTTAACAGGAATGGGAACCCAACAAAGTTAAAGCTTCATTAATAATTCAGACTTATTTTTCATAGTTCACACCAAATCACTTCACTTATACCTTCCATGTGCCATTCCTTCTAAGCTTTCATTACCTTTTATACCCCAGCTGGGCTCATAACTCTGTTCTTCAAGAACACGACTGTGGTTTTAAACAACCATCCTCAACAGAAACACATTCCTGATGGTGGGTTGTACACATCTTGTACCTCTCTGAGGTCATCAGAGGCTTTCATAGTCTTTGTTCCTTATGTTTTAGTAATTTTAAAAAAATAACACACTGAGAATAGACTCCACGCTTGATTTGCATCTAACTTTGGTTAAAAAAAGGAAGGGTCTGAGCCCTCCCACCCACTACACTTTTTTTCTAATCATCTGCAAAATGCAAGATAGCCCTAGACAAGCAAATAGTAAACTCAAGTCTGCCAATGCCTCGATACACCACGAGCTTCATTATTTATTATTGTGCCTTGGTTCATTACTATAGCACCAGCACACATTAGGTTTGCTCTTTCTAGCCTTCCCCCAGGCTGTTTCGACAGGAGAGAGACTAATCGGTAGTGACTGCTGATGGGCTTCTGCCTCTGCCTGGCCTTAGGACGTTCAGCAGGTACCTGGAAGCAGGGCAGCACACTCCACTGAGGACCAGGATGGTCCAGTCACTATTTCATCTGCAACCCCTTCTAGCCAAATATACTCAGTTCCAGTTGTAAGCACTGCTCCACAGAAAACAGGAGGGATCATGCCAAGATAAATTCTCAGCTACTGGAAGTCTCTCAAAAGCAGAGAGACTAAGGTGCCTTTTTCATTCAGATCTACAGGCTTCAAAAATCTCCTCCAAATTATACCTTGTATGTGCCAGCACACAGCAAATCATCAGATTTAGTAGTGAAAAACAGGATTTCCAAAATGGGAAACATTTTAATTCACCATGAGAAACTTTTTCGTCAGTTTGCCCAGACCACTTCATAGAATTTATGAACACTTCATATCCATCAACACTCATTTAACTGCCAGCCTCAGACAGGCTTTTCATCTTACAGACCGTTAGACCTCTGCAGTGAAGCACAGGCCTGATTTGACCCATGCACGTATTGTTCTTCTTTTTTTTTTTTCCCCTTCTCTCTTTTCATTCTCTTCCTCCAGCAGAGTTGAGAGAAAAGTGCTTTGGGCACTTTTTACAAGGGTCTCAGCTTCAAAGAGTCAAGGTTTGGCTACATCTTACCAGTCTTCAGATACTGACAAGTTAGACATCTCATCTAGGGTTGGCAGTGAGCCTAAGCTCCCTCTGCATTCAAAGAAGAAAAATAGGTACATTGGAAGGGTAATTCATCTTGTCCTAAGACAGGTAGATGGATCACTCTGTGGAGACTTAACTTCTCTGTGTAGCCTATAGAAGGAACCTAACCCCCCTTACATCTAGATGGTGGCTGGGTAGGATGGAGTGAGCAGGCAACTGTTTCTATGAAGATACATGTGCTGATTTGCACGCACAGCTCCAGCCACTGGGCACAAATCAAGCCGTGCATTCATTGAACCCAAAAAACGCAATCACCTGAATGTACGTGCACATTTCAGGAAATAATTGTAAATCTTTCTTCACAATATGGCACCTGAGGCATAGTGTAAAAAATGCTTTTGAAAATTCAAACTCCCTCTGGCAAGAGATAAGAGAAAGGATTACTTAGTGTCCTACCTGCTAGTCAAAGAAATACCTAGTCATTCATGTTGACAAATGAATGGGACAAAATAGATCAGCATATACATAATTATTGGATAAATAATTCTGCACCTAAAATCCCAAAAACAAAGTGTTAAAAAAATGAGACAGAAGCAAGAGAAGGAACTCAGAGCACCCAGAAGATGTATGAGAAGGCCCTGAAGTTTTGGGTCTCATGACAAGCTTTGTTGTTTTATTTAAAAGATTGGAATTTTTTTAAGATCTGCTGTCCATAACCACATTTCTTAGTTTTAAAATACCATGTAATCTAAAGCCAAGCAGCACCAATAACTAGCATGACAAGAGTAAAAGGGATTACATCCAGATGACCGTCAATATAATGAAGTTTACAAGTGACAGGAGCCTGAACCACCCTCCAGGTGAGATCACTCACTTGGTAGCCCAGATTCACGAACAGCAATTTTCACTTGAACAAGAAGCAGGCAAGAAAGCAACCACATATTTCAAAGTTGCAAGTTGGATTTACAATTAGAAGATTTAAAACAAAACAAAACCAAAGGAGATTGAACATTGAGGGCTGCTGAATGAGTCATATGTCAAAAAGACTCCAATCAAGGAAGGGTGTAGGATGGAATTCAGCATGCTGATTTCAGCATCTTTAGCGTTATAAACTGCTGCTAGATATTCAAAGATTGTCTATAAACCTAAAAAAACCACACAAAGGTTTCTCATAAGTTTATTGTTAATTCAGAGTGGTCTAATTTCACCCCTCCTAGAACTATACCATTCCATCTGCCCAATAGAATTGGATAAACCCGTATAGATCTGATGATGCTTCATCTGCATAATCATCCCTGTATAGATTGTTAACTCTTAGGGCAGGAAATGAATTCATTATAAACTTAAAAAGCTCAGCAAGTAAAATATTAAATACTATATTCATCACAGTCATTATCTGACAGAACTAGGTCCATTACATGGTATACCACAGGGCCGGTGGGCAGGATATTTCAAATTAGTTAATGCTATGGCTTTTTGTTACTATGATTAATGACATTTGCATGCTGCAGAAGGATCCAGTTCAGCTCCCACTGTGTCACATTCATTTCTCCAATAAAAATCATACACGTTGCCAAACCCTGTCCCGTGGTCCTCTCTTAGTCTTTTCTTCAGGCAAAAATCCAGTAAATGCCAATGGATACTTTTTTCCTGACTAAGCACTTCATTCTCTGACCCTTTAACATTATTAGAATTATGCAAGTACTACAACTTACTATTGACACTTTTCAACATACAATTCTATGTAAAGTTCCACTACATATCTTAGTATGAATTCAGCAACAAGTAGCGTAAGCTAGTGGGTTTGATTCCCAGTGGGGAGCTCTGATCACTAATATTTTCATCACACCGACCCATTCTTTGGCTTTTGACTAGTCACTCGAACAGCCTTTGCCTCAGTTTCTCTGCCTGTGCCACGTGGCATGGGAGGTGATGAAGGAATTAGCTTGTCTGTACAGCCGCAAAAAATAAATAAATGGCATAGCACCTAGTCAGGAATTAGCACTAAATATACCCTGAGCATTTCAGATTCCCAGCTGGTTCTCATCCCCAACTAGAGCAAGTCTAGCTGCAGCTTGGCTCCGACTATCAAGAAGCGGACCCTCAAGAAACAGAGAAGCAACCTAAAACCGAGTGCCTGCAGCGCAGGCTGCATTCACTCAAATTCATCCCAGCCAGCATTCAGACACTGCACTTACAGAGATGTGATGGGTTTTACCTTGCTCAAAGCGAGGACTGATCTCATGATCTTTCAAGCGAGAAGTAAGAGGATCTTTATCTGGAGCTGAACAATGCAGCTCCGGGAAGTGCCATTACGGCTTACTCACACCCACCCAGGGAGGTTCCGCTGGGACGCACAGCGAAGAACAGGCTGTGTGGACACAGTCGCCGAAAGAGGACAAGTGCTAGCAGAAGGGACTTCATCGAGAAACAAGGAAAAGTGTAAGAGGTAAAAGGATGCCTTCTAAGAGAAACAGTCAAATGCTCTCTGAATGGAGTGCACGCATGAAAGGAAGGCAAGTTTCCAGTGCTATAAACATATATAATATAGATAAATATATATTAAAATATATATTTAAAAATATATACAGCTGCACACAAATACACACACAGTCACAAGCTAAGGAGGCAAAACCAGCTTCTTTTTTGGCAGAATAGACGGCAAATCATGCAGGACGATGAGAGAGAGTTAACATCGGAGTAGTATTGCCTCTGTTTCTCAACAGCCTTATGAATATATGAAATAGAACCCCTCAGCTTTTCGCTCTTTCACAGGTTCTCACAATGATTACCCTTAAAAGCAAATTTTGGGTTTCGTCTTCAAAGTGAATGAGGGAAGAAAACCAAATATGCCAACGACATAAAGAGGGTCCATTAGAATTTCAGTTTAAAGACCAGATACATCCCAGATAGAACCCTCAAACAAAAAAAAGAGAAGAAACAGAGCTTTAGAAAGCAATCCTGTGATGGCAGCCACCTCACTAATGTGTTAATAGGATCATCACAGGCTACAGTGGGACATGGAGTATGGCAGCACCTCAGTTCGGTGACGTTTGCTTTTTCCAAGTCAGAAGGAGTTTCACACGGTCCCTCTCATCTCTGCTGCTCTTCCTTGCTCACCTTGTACAACCATCCTCTAAACCAGGGAGGTTTTAGTGAGTAAACCGCTCAAGACAAATAACCACTTCAGACAAAATATTTTCCAAAGCCTAAGGTGCCAAAGAATTAACTTGTTTTATCCAAAGCACTAGGTGTCAGTGCTTTCTAGTGTACTTAGCTCTGATTACTGCAGCTGACTGACCCAGCTGCATACAAATACACAGAGAGGCACAAGCCAAGGAGGCAAAAGCAGCTTCTTTTTTGGCAGAAAAGATGGCAAATCGTGCAGGACGATGAGAGGGAGTTAATATCGGAGTAGTATTGCCTCTGTTTCCCAACAACCTTATGAATTCAGAAGCGCTCAAGCATGAAAAAAGACAGCTAGATATTCCATAGTCTCAGTCTTAATCTGGCCTTTTACTGAGAAGACAAAGGTATTAATTAAAATATATCTACAAAAAGCTGCATTTTAGAAGCAGAGACCTTTAATTATGCTGTTGAGAAGAGTCAGGCAGGTAGAGCACACGAAAAGAGGGGTTAAAACTACAGGCTGAGAAAAAAGATTGCAGTGGTCCTTTGCCTGGTTGAGTCAGTGACTTGGCTAAGTCGCTCCATCTCAGTAAAATGAGGAACATGTTTAACTGTCTTAGAGGAATACTGTCAATATTTTCAAAGCACACCACAGAGGGTAACATAGAAGGAGCTCCGCAAGAATAAAAGTAGCAGCATTCAATTCTCTGTCACCATTAATACCGTAATACCTCTTCCTAACAGGCCAGTACATTATTTTTTTCTGTACCAAAAGTTCCAAATTCCATAATGCTAGAGAATCCTGTTTAATCCAATCATTTAATCAACTCAGAGGAAGCAGAAGTGCAGCAAAAAAGGAGAACAAGAGGCTGAGAAAGAATGAAGACATGGAGAAAAAAACTCACACCTTGGTTGTGGTTTTTACTTCTCAGCTTAGAAAGCAGCTGGCTTCCATGTGCCCTAATCCCCGGCCTTTTTCAAAGCAAATGTCACCACTGATGCCTGACTGCAGATGACGGCTGTGCTCCGTGAAGAGGAGTGAATTCCAGCAGTACCTCATCATTCATCCCTCCTAACTCAGCAGCACGGACAGCCCAGAGCATCAATCCACAGTGACGTTTGGGCTCCAATTATACATCATTGCATTAAAAGCCCAAGAGCGGATCTTGCAGCATTGTTCTTCTGTATGGAACTCCTTTATGAGATTCCTAAATGCTTTTAAAAACAAAGATATGAGGGCAGCTCTAATAATTACAAGAAACTAACCACTTTGAAGGATAATTCGTGGTGGCTTTTGATGGGGCCTAGCTGCTCTCACAGTTGTGTTTCTGGCCTTTTGAAGCTTCCCGTTGAATACGAATTTTAAATGCTACATAGCAGAGATACAGCCCCCTCCAGCCTACATGAAAGCTGGCAATTACGCAGCTACAGACAACATAAAAAGCCTTTAAAATAAATTACGCATCTACTTTAATAACACCTCTGCCTTCTTTCTGCTTTGCACGCCAGGTGCTGCTTGAAAGGCTCAGCTCCTGCAGGGCAGAGCTCGGGAATGCCGAGGGGCTGGCGAGGGCTGCTGGAAGGGACGGCTCCGACGCCTGGCGCTGCAGCGTGATGGCACTCAGGATGTCACCGGGCGAGACAAGCGCGTCAGGGCTGTCCCCCAGCCCAGCACACGCTGCCTCCTGACACTCCTTTTCTCTTCTCTAAGAAATCTAATTACCAAAAGACAGAGCTGCAGGGGACCTACGAATCGTGTACATGTTCTTGCAGCACTTAACAACTGCTGCGCAGTTCCTGTTAATTATTGCTCATGATTTGCATTTACATTGGGCCTAACTTGATTACACACTTTGTTCCATCATCAGGGGACTGTGTAATTCCCCGGCTCAGTTGCAGAGAAGGGTGTGCTAGAGTCCATTGATCAGGATGAGATAATTCAGGTGCAGCGTGGCACTTCATGTCAGGCCAGTAACAAATGACTTTGGTGACCCTGTGCCATGCCCCTTTCCAGCAGCACATAATGCACCTGAGAACTTAAGGTTTCTAATTTTTTTTTTCCTTACCCTCTTTTCCCCACTTCTCCCCTCTAAACACACACATTCCCTCTTCCTTCCAAGCGTGTTTAGAGCAACATAGTACACATGAAATAGGGATAAAAACCACCGAGAATGCTAGTGAAGGGTGTTTCTCCTAACAGACTTTCAAGACCTCTGTGCAGAAACCTACCAAAGTAAGGAGAACTTCTTTATGCTTTCTTGCAGCTCAAAGAGCTAACAACAAGAGAAGCACCCACGTGCCTGTTCTGCAGCGTGAGGAAACAAAGCCAACGGAGCCCAACATCGTTGCCTTTGGTCAGTATAAGCTGTGAATGCCCACACTGACGTTTGCAGAGAGTGTCCGGCAGGTTTAGAAGAAAACAGTTTGATTCTTCCCACTGCCTGCCCTGGAGTCCCTCAGGACTGAAAGACCCATATCAACACATTGCTCCAGCATGAACTTCAGCTTTGCAGTCAGTTGGACGCAACACATTTTCCTCGGCCAAGCCTAATCTCACCTCCGCTTTCTTCTATATGTCATCACTCAATCAGCATGACATCACCAATCACACTTCAGACAATAAATATAATTTCATTTTTAATTCTATTTGCTCTTGCTCTTTTTTTGCTGAATTTCCAAAATTTCTTAGCAATGACGCTATCACTGTCAGGCTGTTTAAGTGACGAGCTTTTCTTAAAATGAAAATTCAGACATTAGGAGAGACGGACTACAATCAAATCTCAGTACTGAATTTTCTTTCAACCAAAAATTACATTAATTACATTTTGAAGAACACAGATATGTTTTGATGTTTTTTTATAAAGTAGAGGATGGGAATAGTTCATACCTATGCATGTATACAGACCCTTAAAAATATCCCCATGCTATTGTGTGCATTCATATAGCTCTATGGAGAAACGTTCATTCTCCTTCCCAAGGTAAGTTACTTTGTGCCACCACATTTCCATAAATTCTGGCATCAGTGCCAGAATATTTACAACTTTACAGTTCGGTTATCTCTGCATTAAGATGCATTGTGCAGTGCAGATTTATCCTTAGAGAACTAAATCTCTGCTGATTGTCCAGTGAGGGCACCAAGTTTCTCCTTGGGGCCCTTTGATCTGCCCATCTTTACATGCTATCCATAAGCTGACCTTGCCCACGTGGTAGGTGAGCATATCTCCAGATGTCTGTCTTTGCTTATTTGTCAGACTTCTCAGCAAGGCATCCAGTTATGAAATGTTGAAGTTTAGTCTGTATTTCAGGTAGACTTCATTAAAAAATAACAAATACCCACTAAACAAGCAAGTTCTTTCCCATAGTTAAGCTCTGCTTCAGAGTAATTTCCGTGATGTCTTCTGTAACCCCAGCTTGCCATTCACTGCATCATTTGGCAGAATCAGTCGTGCCTCCGACTGTTCAGTTTGAAATCAGAAGCACAATAAAGCAGGAACTAATTTTAATGTTTTATAAAGGTCCACACCATTAGACAGCCACTATTTTTGAGGTCAAATATCTTCTTTTCCTTTATCCTTCCACTTGACTAAGAATCTTTAATTTGCTTAACCCTTCAGTGCTGGACCTAGCTTTACCCTTTAACAGCAGTGTATTTTCTTCTGCTCAGCTTGAAAGGGTAGTTTTAACTGATTAACTCAGACATGCTCCAGAAAGACTTTCTCATAATTTAATTTTTAAATGAAGAACATCATGTTCACATTAGAAGCAGCAATAAGGGCGGGGGGGGGGGGGGAGGAAAAAAAAAAAAGAATAATAATTTCTCAATAATTATTAAAAAGACCAGAATTTCAATTAAATTCATGACCAGTAACAGGAAGGGTAAGAGGATCCAATTACAGCAACTCTTACTTCCATCAGATGCTCCATGGGAATAAAGATGATCACATGTGAGTAAAAATTGCAATATGAGATCCCACATTAAGATGTTGGCTTTGAACTTCTGCAGCAAGAAGCTTTGATTTTCTGCCACTTTCACTGACAAGCAATGCACTTCTCTAACTTACGCAAAATCAGTATTTACCAACAAGGTTTCCTTTGTGTTAATAAATATAAAGAACCCATTACAGGTACCTTGTTCTATACCCTCCCAGTGTGCATTAAAGATTTGTGAATGTGCTATCAGCTCAGCTAGACTGTGATAAATGGAAGGAGAATTGTGCCAGCCACTCTATCAATGGAATTTTCAAGACAGGGAAAAGAGGAAAAAAAAAAAATTATATACGTGCTGTTCAATAGGATGAGAGTCAGAGAAAATTCTTGGCTGTTAGAACAGCTGCTGTTGTGAGGAGGAAAAGGATGTGTGTGTCCAGTGTCCCTTGCTTCCAAAAAATAAATCTTTCCCTTTCATATTTGTCTCATTGCAGGGATAACACCATCTCACTACCACCGAATTGCTGCCACAATTTGTGAATGACATCTGAATTGAAAGCCTCTGCCCATTGCAAAAGGGGAGCGCATGCAGCACCATGTAATCACGGCTGTGCAGTGATATTTACTTTAATATCCTACCCAGACAAGCAGAAAAGGCCAAACTAAAAGGGCTCCTACAAAATGAAAGGGGTGAAGTTTAAGAGGTTAGAGCTCAAGAACCAGCTGCAGTATAAATTTATAAGGCCAGTTTTCTGCAACTTTGTATTGTCACACACACTCTTATGAATTGGCAAAGGTATACTCCACACTTGCAAATCACCACATCACCTGGAAAACACTGAAAAAACTCTTTCTAGGGTTCAGATATACCATTCCAAGAAATGGGAAAACAGAATATTTTAAGCTACCTTTACAAAAGCTCCCCGTTGCACTGCTGGGCACCTCAGCATATATTCCAGTTTACCCAGCTTACATATCATAAATGAGCTAGGAAATAACTTAGAAGGCTGTAGGATCAATCTCCAGTTCTATTTTCTTCCCATTTAATGTACTTCATCTATATTTACCAGCTTTCTATTGCAAACATTGGATCCAGAGAAAAAATAACACCTGGGTAACATAAGCCCAGTTCTGGAATCTTTGCTCTAAGTGGGGACAAGTTGGGACTGCATATCACCCAGCTGCTCTAGCCTTCTTCCTTTGCTAGCGTTCTCCCTCACCACCAAAGAGACCCTGGAGGAGAAGGGTCGACTGACCTGAGCATGTTGTCACAAGCATGTCTGAGAGCACAATTTGTAACGGCAGCCCACAGCGCTCCCACGCAGGCTGCCTATTTGTTCATGGAGTTTAATTGATAAGCAAATGTCAGGTTTGTTTGTCTTTTAATTATTTGTCTGTTCAAGCCATCATAAAATTCTGGAACAGAGGAGACAGCAGCTCTTTGGAAAGGAAAAGGGCAGCTTCATATCTGTGTGATAAATTTACTGCAAATAATGCATTTGTTTGAAATAAGTGATTCTAGAGGGTCTAAGAGCGTCTTTCCTGAAAACAAGTAGGAAAACACGTTTGATGAGTCGTTAAGTTCCTTTCAGTGCAGAGCAATGGAAGAGTTGAGGACATCAGTGCAAATATTTCTATGTCCATGTCTGAATCCAAACACAATTTAAGTGATGAATGGTTTCAGCCAGGAGCAAAGATAACACTCTTCAAACCTTAAAGAATTAGAAGTATCTGCATCTGTGCTGCATGGGAAAACAAAGCATACCCCAGTTTACTGAAAGTGCAGTGAAACGCTAGGAGACAGACGGCTCCTCTGGCTGCTCTCCTCTGTTCTGTGATTATAGATTGCTAATCTTGAGCCCCAGAGCAATGTCTATTTGTATGAAGTGCTTTCCATCCAGAAGATCTCAGAATATCCGGGAAACTTCACCGAGTTACTGCGAGCACTTATATAACTGAAGGGTCAGTACTGCTGAGCCAGGCTATTCCCTGCTCACAGATGCTTTATCTTTGTCTCTTCTATAAAACATATATTACAAAAAGGAGGAAACTCCATGAACACATTACAGTTCCAGATAACTAGGCTTTTTGTTACAGACTTCACCACCACTGGCAGGTGTAAACACCCATCATCCCAAGTGGAAGAGAGCTATGAAACAATTAAGTTTCTCCTCTCAAACCCCTGGCAGAGACAAGGCTTCCCTGCATTCCTATCTGTGTGTGGGAGCCTTATGGAACATCATTCCGGGGTGTGGAGAGAAATGCGAGACAGCTCATGCAAATACACAAAAAGAGACGAAAGCTGCAAGGCTGCTTGGGTAGAATGACACAGCCAGCCCAGTTCGAGCCCGGGATGTCATGTTACAGGAAAACCAGGTAAGGGTTAGGTCCTGTCTAAAGTCCACCCCTATTTTATCTTAAGTTCTTGCAGAAAGCCAATTCCTTCAGGGGGATAAACCAGCAAAAATCTCCAGTACAAAATTAGAAATATAAAATCCCTTATTTTGGCCAACTAGTCCTGCCCAAAAAGCCAGTACTTTTAATAAAGGGCACTGCTCTAAACCTGATTGCTTACTTAATGCTGCTGCTCTGCTGAATCTAGGAGTTTCTACACAAGAAGCCAGGCAAGCCCAACAGAATTTTCTGAAGTATTTAAAGGAACACTATTCAATTCCCAGGTGCTAAAATAGCATCACTATTAAAGTCTAAATGCTAGAACACTGAGAATAACCTTTTTCTGCAGGAAAACATAGAAGAATATTAATTAGACAGAATTGGTTCACACTGGAATTTTACCACATTAAGATTGACGCTCTGTGCAAAAACAACCAACCAACCATCCCCATGCAGATATTTCATCTGCAAGGGCCACACTGGATTTTCTACACAGATATAACGGATGTATTTATTTTTGAAGTGGTACATTTTGAATGTTACATTTCCAATATGATGGAAACTTTTATTCAATCTTTATTCATAAACAAGCCCAGCAACTTTCTGAGAATCTGGCTACACTGAAATAATGGTACAATTACACTCATATTTAATTTATGATGAAAGACAAAAAAACCCCACTTTCGCTCCTTGAATTTCCAGCACTTTTGTTACTTGCTGTAAGCCAGTCCATAGAGTGACAGGGCTTATTTTCTTTTCGTTTGTTTTCAGAAAGTAACATAACCAACAAACTAAACTCTGGTATTAAATCTCATCCAGTCTGTGACAGCAGTGACATGTCAGCCCTGACTGAAAGAGAAAAGTCATTGACCACAAAAACAAAGAACATTTTTCCCAAAGGAAATATTTTTTTTCTTCATAAGAGCAAGTCACTTATATAAAAAATAGAAGAAAATTATTAATATCGTTTGACCCAAAATGAACACGTGCAGCTACAACAAGACTTCAATGAAATTTCAAGCATCAGTCAGAGCCTTTTACCTCCAGCTTACTGATAGCTGAGCATAAGCAACACGAATAAAGGTGCTCAGCGTTGTTCCTGTCCTCACTTTAACTCTGGCACACACTGTTAGAGCTATGCATGCCTTCCGAAATGTGGGGGTTTTTCAATGTACAAACACACTTCACAGTAAAATATCTTTTCATGTTTTAAAATGGGTTTTAGACAAGTAGTGGCAAAGAACAATTATTGTCCTGAGGAGGTTCTCCCACTACATCTAGGACTCAGAAAATAAAGTAAATAGCTGGATAAATGAGAGTCAGAAATCAACAGTGGAGAGAAAGGGAGATAGCAAAAAACCATTACCTGACGGAAGATAGCTACAGAGCTCAGCATTTTTATCAGCGTTTGACTAATGGAACTTCAGAATTGGGCAAAGTAGGAAGGGAAACAGGTCAAGGCCAAACACCAACACTGAAAAGGATGCTTGTGAAAAAACACTGACCTGTCAGACACCACTTTTAGCTCCCAGCCACTTAGAAATGACTGAACTGACGCACACTTTGCTGCTCTTAGAGCCACACTTCACTCAGTTCCTATTTAAAACTAATACAAACCCTCATACTGTGCTTTGATACACAAAACGTACATCTGGGGTTTAGTCTCATCTCCAAGAACAGACAACACTTATGGTTTGTTGGTTTTGATGTAGCATATCAACACCAACCCTCAGGGAAGCAACAGCATGGGATAACAGCGATGAGGCGTCTCCTCGGGAGCCTGGGTACCACTGGCAGAGGCAGCGCAAAGGAAAGGCTAGGAGGGTAACTTTTGCAAGTGAGAAACCAGATTTTGTGTTCTTAAAGCTGTTTCTTTATCCATCAGTTCTCAAGTCAGTCAATACTTCATACTTCTACGCGACTGACTTGGCCCAACCCACACTCTTCCTCTTCTCGTCTAACCCCTCTCCCATGGTTTCAGCAGTTGTGGTGGTGGCAACCTGCCCTCTGCAGTGGAAACCGCTTCCCACTCCCCATATCTGATACTTAAACAAAAATACCTTTCTCCTTTCAACAACTGTTTCCCCTTTCTCCCAAGTATTCCTTTCATTAATATTAAAATAAACATTTAAGAAAATTTGTCTTAAATACAGTCTTAACTATAGCAGTACTAGAACAATAGCCAGCTCACTCATCAGTATTTCTAGTTTTTAAAAAACAGACAAAACTCCACATGCCGCCCCCACTTGAGAAACCAGGCGCAGGCCCACAGCACTTGCACCCTTTAGGGACACAACTCTTTTGCTGAGTGGGAAAAGGACCAACGTCCGGAGAGGCGCTCTGCAGATGGTTGTCACCTGCAACCAGGGCCAGCTCTGAGACCTTCTGCACCCACGGAGGCAGGGGACCACCCTGGGGGGCTATGCCTGTTCTACAGTCTTTGAGATCTGGTCCTTAACCAGAAGAGCCAGTGATGGCTTAAAGGCCTAATGAGAAACACAGCAGCAAACATAGCACCGAATTTTAAACCAGATAGACCTGTGTGCTGTGATAACATTGCTAAATCACCTTTTAAGCACTACTGTTCCTCTTCTGGTCTCTTCATCCCTAAACTGGTATGACTGGGGAGCCTAGGATGCTTCCGAAATGCTTCGATTGTCTTTAGCTTTCCCTTTTCCTCCCTCACGTAGCTCTTCCCTCTTACTGAGTCAATAGAATAATGAGGAGACTGTTCTTAGGTTTTGAATCTGAGTGAGTAAATGACGTTCCTATTCATTATTTATCTGCTTTGAAATTCTCATGAATACCACCAGTGATAATCACCTAATTTCTATCAATTTATTTCTAGATCACCATCACATACAAAGTGTACTGTAGGTAGCAGCTCAATCCAATATTTATGAAGAGAATTTTTTTTTAATGACTATATAGAGACTTGGTCTAATTACAGCTAGAGCTACTCTTTGAAAATCCAAACTGGGGACACGTTGAATAGAAATACATCTCAGTTTCTTTTAGCTTACACAATTGCTTGAAAACGTCATAATCTTTCAAAAAAAGCATATCGCTGATATAGTCGCATTATGTTATACAGAATTAGATCTACATAAAAGGTTTCTCCATCGAGTGAGCGCTGCCATTTCTGTTCAGCAATGTAGTAGTGTACCAACCATTACTGTCAGCATCCATCTGGGATGAGACAACAGCAACCCCTCTAACAGCCGCAGGCACAGATTTTAGAGGTGACTGCAAAGAGTTTAAGTCNGGGCGGCAGGGAGGCTCATAGCAGCTTCGCACACCAAAAAATTGGTCAATTGTCACCTTGACTGCCTAAGAGACCTTCAGGGCAAGCCTGAGGCAGAGCTCACTGGAGCAGCCCGTGCTGCCGATGCCAAATGCGTGAGTAGTGTCAGACCTCTAATTGGGTTAAACTTTACTGGGAAGCTTTTCTGTGTTGAACCATGTGGCGTTTCACCTGCTGCTCTCAAAACATTGCAATTAGAGGGTGTCCATTCACCGCAGTGTCAAAAATAGCCTGGGGAATTCATGCACTTGAGGATTTTTAAAACTTCCAGTAGAACATAAGGAAGACAGTGCCCTCCATGCTGGATTTTGTTAGACGTCCCGGATAACTCCATCTTATTCAGCAGGTTTTAGACTATAGATATAGGTCATTGAACAAATATGTACAATTTGGGATGTCTTGGCAAAATAAAGGGCAGTAACTAAAACTGACACATTTTAGACTGCAGTTACTGATAAAGGATGATAATGAGCTCTGTTATACAGTTAACATTCGGAAAAATGAAAAATGGTGCAAAGCCAAACGAATAGCAGCATTTAATGATTGTCATGACAACAAGCTATACATTTTGCTCAAATCAGAGACTAGAAATTGTATATTACTGCAGATTAAAAAAACCAAAATTATACTTCTTACTACAGCCTCTGCCAATGCCGTTGGTCTGTATAGTCCATAATTTTTTTCAGATTTTAAGAATCATCCCAGATCTTCTGTAGAAGGCTGGAAGTCACAGTGCACTTTTTAAGTGAAATGTTGAACAAAAAGAACTCAACTACTCCTCCAGTAGATACCTTAAAATTGTCTGTTTGAATTGAATAAATTTTTAGTGATTCCCATGCAGGACGTTCATAACTCTATTCCAGCCACCTCCATTTGCCAGTTGCAGGGTTAGTCCAGAACAGCCTCTAGATCTCCGCTGGGAGCCCAGGGAACCTCCACACATTGGCTCATGTTAGAGAGAAACCTAAAAGCCAGCTTTTAGTTCTCGGTAAGGGCCAAAGGCAGGACTTGCAACGCCTGTTGTATATCTCAGGACGTTTTTATCTTGCAGCCTTTGATACAAAATATCATTCAGTGATCTAATGCCACCATCAATCCAAAAACCACGTTATTTATCCTCTGAATCTGTACAGCAAAAGGAATCTTATTAAGACAGATGACTAAAAGATTTCAGGTCAGTTTATACTGAAAATGTGCAAGATTTATGAGATTTTAATGCTAACAAATTTGAACTCTGATTCAACCTCAGACTTGAAGCAAAAACTGATGTATATCTGAGTGCCAATAGCTCCCTTCTCCAAGATACGTACTCCCTACACTGTCCCACTTATTCCCCAACCCAATTTAGCCATCAGTGAACAGCAGCAGACCTGGGCAGTTGCAAGTTATTTTCCTCCAAATCTGACAAACTTTACTCTGACTCAGGCTGATCTTCATTCCAAAATAGGGAAGAGGAAAGCGGCCAAGCCAAGGAGAGGAGGAGGAGGAAAGGGAGGAGCAGGCAGTTGCTCTGCTTTTGGAAAGAAGAGAAAAAGGAAGCTCAGATATCACCGAGTCCCAGGCAGAACTAGTACCCCATTTTTTATCTTTTCTTCCCTGTTGAATTCAACAGTGACGCGGGTCTTGGGGTAGCAGTGGAGCAGAAAGAATGGGCACAGCATTCATTTGGCATGAATGCATAAGTAGTGAATAATTACACTAAAGACGTTTTTTTTGGCATACACAGCCGCCACCCATGAAGAGGATGATCAAAAATCCTGGTGATGGGCATAGAAAAAGATTTAAAGGGGAAATTTCCACCCTAAGAAAGCCCCAGTCTGTGTCAGGATCAAACAGAAGGGACACTGCAGTCCTTATTTGATGATTTGCTCCTTTCTGTCCCCCTCTGAGGACATTACAAGAGTAAATCCTCCCTCTCTCAGAGTCATTTGTATAACAAAACAGCCGTGCCCAGCTCTGCAGTCACTCAGAGTTAAAACCTAGGACTGCTGTGAGCTGGCTCTCTGACTGGATGTAATCTGGTAGCTATTAGCAAGAGAAATGAACTAGAAAATATCCATAATAAGCACATGACCGAAAATAAAGTCTAAAAAGGAGAATCCATCCCAATGGGAAGGCAGCCATGAAACACTGCGTGTGCTCCTTAAAAACCCTGCAGCCAGCATAGTGCTTGCTGTCTGGAGGTTTTTTTACATTAAGGATAACGTTAGGAAAACAGTGCAAAGGTTTGTAGTCTGGCTCTCTTTTCCTTCTTAGCTGCCACTCGCTCTCCTCCTCTTGCCTACGTGGATGTCAGCCAGGCCCCTTACAAAACCCTTTAAGGATTTTGCAACGCACTTGTCTTGTCTAAATGCCACAGCTAGTGCCTACGTTCAGCATTTGGTTCCTTTGGAGACCAGTCCTTCCAGGGGCTGAGTGCCCTCGGTCTTTACAGGGCTGCTTTACTGCATGTTAAGGGGCATGGAAGAGCCACTCTTGTTCCCTTTCTGCCTGTGGGACCACACGAAGGGTTTGTGAGGCAGCTGAGGCCTTCCTTTCAAGGGCCATGTTGTTCTCACCAAAGTTATAGACATTTGTGCTTGTAGGTCTGGCGGTCCCAGGGTCAGCAACCACGTGGATGTGATTGCAGCTGCGTTTTGGGCCAGTGCCTTCCAGAAGGATGGGTGGTGGAAAGCAACTATACAAAGGAAGAGAAAATGAAGAAAGTGCTAACAGAAAGAAAATACCTGAGCAGAGCACAGTATCAAGAAGGCCAGTATCATGTTGAAGGAGCACAGAGAAATGTCATCTCAGATCTTTAATCTGGTGGCGGAAGAAGAGGCTATGATAAGAAGCCAGGGAAGGATCTCAGGAGAGCACATAAAATTAAATTTCTCACGTGTGAATATAAACAAATCCCGCTCAAACACAGCTCATGCCAGATGCTCAGCAGGAGCCCTGCCCAAAGGCACAAAACTGCATTGAATGCCAGGCTGAAGTGCTTGACCTTAGCGTTCCCTATGGCCAACAAGGGATGCAGGGAAGCAGGAGGTGCAGCACGGGGAGGACAGTGCCTTCCCTATGCTGCCCCACAAAACGGACCACTCACTGCAGCCTTGTTACCATAACAACCATAAGAAAGGTCCATAAATAGAACATCTTCTGCCAGCAAAATATCATATCGGCAGAGAAAATTTAGCTCCAGATTCTTACGATGCACCTGCTCCTTAAATATATATACACATATATTTATACTCAGAATATGTATAAATCAATGCATATATATTCATAAAAGAACTATAGTCAGAGGCACTTACAACTGTGTGACCAACCAAGCTATGAGGATGACTGAGTTTTGTGGCAATCATGGAAAGGGAGCTCAGGTCCTCTGCTTCTCCTCTGTGCTAAGGAAGACATTTTTTTAAGGTATGTGACCTCGGAGCCCTACATAAGTCCTGCCAACTCTCTCCAGAGAGAATATGCCAAAACTTCTTGCCTCCTCTGTTGTTTGAGTATTAAAAAAGATAGAGAGGAAGAGCTGTCCCACTTATTTGTAAACACACACCAAAAAATAATCAGACCACTCAGATAAGAAAGCAATTTCTCTAGCAAGAAAGCAGCAGGGGATTCTTCACGGTACACGCAGCTCCCAGACACAAAGAGAATTGTTCTTTCTCAGATTGCGGTAGGATGCAAGGGACCTTTACCACATCCTTTTGGGGAATATCAGCATCTTAAACCTTCTGTGACAACTCAGGGTTTTTAGACAAAGACACGTATTACAGAAATCACATTGCTATTATTGTTTAGTTTTTTTATTGTATTTTTTTACTTTTACACTTCAGTTGTCACAGCAGCAAGGCATTTTCAAACTACAGTCCCCCGATAATCATAATAGCTACATCCATCAGGGGTCCCTGACAGGAAGTGATTACTGTAATTCAACCCCCTCCCAACGTAAATGTCAGTCATTGTTTTCAAATATTCTATATTGCCAGCAATAATAACACCTCTGCCTTCCACCACCCAGAATAAGTCACGCTACCAGAGCTCCCCGCAGCCCCGTCACTTGCATATCCGACACACACGCTCCAGAGGCAGCAAAATATCCCACGCCGTCACCAAATCACTTTATGTGTAATAAACCCCATCCATCTGTCCTCGCAGCCCAACAGGAGCATCACTTCAGAAACCTCCATGTAACACCCAGGTACCCCACAATCTAGTCAGCCTAACACCACCTTTGGTAAGGGGGGATAACAGTGTGCCCAATTTTAGAGACAGGGATGGCAGACATGGAGCACAACTCGTCTGAGGCACGTAGAAAACCCGCGAGGATCTGGTCCCAGGACTAGTGCCCTGGTAAGGAAACCCTGCGTGCAGCAGTTTGAAAATCTGGGACCATGATGGTTTGTTAAAGGATGGTGTCAGCTTTCATAATCAAGAAACTAGCAATGAAAATAGATTTATATGACAAATTCAGGGGAAAATGGATAAGCAAATTAAAAATTTGTGCTGCAGTCCAAGCTATCCAGGCGCAGCTCAAAGTTCAGGGCTTTCCTGTCACGTTACTCTCCTACCCCAAATCTGGGGGTTGTCCGATGGCTCTATCAAAATCCAGTAAAAACTCTCAAGGATCATTTTATTTGTTTACAATTACTTCATTAGGTGAAGGAAAACAGTGCCATCAGTCCCCTCTTCCCCAGCTTTCGCTCACAAATGTAAAACCACCTCCTGGACAGCAAGGTCCTCTATTACTGTGGTTTATTGTGGATGCAAGTGTCACAACCCACACGATAGAGAGGAGGAAACTGAGGCATGGAGACACGGCACGTCTGAAGTAAGGTCACCCAGTGACAAAGTCATGAATAATACCCAGGTCTATTGACCACAGTGCTATGTTTTACCCACAAGATCATATTGCTTACCAGCAAAACCCATCTCCTAACTGGAGTTATAACAAACTCTACTATGATTAATAACTCTCTGCTCCAGAGTCCTCAAGTCTCGTCTGCACCAGATAATACACTGAGATAAATGAAGACAAAGAAAAAGCTTCCCGAGAACCTGATTACATCCCTATTATTTACTCCTGAACTCCTGCAGCCGTTTTAATCCTACTGATGTTGGGCTAAACTTCAAAATAAACAACATGGTGCATTTCCCACCACTGTTAAATGTAATTAATGGATACAATTAGTCAGCCAAAGAAAATCCCCTAGCAAAAAGTCCATAGCAATGTGAATTTTTGCTCTATTTTTTCAAAGTATTTTATTTACTTAGTATCCTTGGCTTTGTTTTTCATTCATCATAATCTTTTTATTCTCTAAAATCTTAATCTTATCTAATAAATGTAGATGTTAGACCATTTCATATTCCAGCTCCTGGGAAGTTGACAAAAACAGCTTTCTTAAATCCCATTTTTCATTTAAATATTTTTCAAATTATGTTTTCAGCACATTCAGTCATCTTGTTTACTTTATTCTGAGTCTAAATAAATGTATATCACAACAAACACCCATGACTACAGGGCAGTAGACATTCAAGTTCAACCTGCAAAGAGCTGATTCCCAGACTTCGTGCATCTGATTTGGAACCTGTAAGGCATCCAAACGAGGGTACAATATCGGCAACATGATAAGGTACCTCATTTGCGTGTCCAGTTCCTCTGGATGCGTACAAATAGCTTTTTATATTTCACCCACAGCAACACCATTTGTGCGTGTGGTCCCATTAACTCTGCTTGCCGATTAAGCAAGAAATTATGCGTATGTTTTACTGACAAATTGCACGAAAAATCAGCGTATGTGTATGTAAGGAATGACTAACGCACATGAAAAATCTGAACCCTCGTTTTTCAAGCAGTTGCAAGTTGCACAGACGTGCATCGGCAACCTCTGCCTCACCTGTAAAGCCAACTGAAGTCAAGGGAGCTGAAAGCACGTAAAGAAACAGCGAAATCTTCTTTCTACATACTCAGAGATTTTCATCCCAAAGGTTGCAGAAGAGCTTTTCCAAGACATATAACGTGAGATAAATCAATACATCTCTAAAATGAGACTATCTCTGAGGTGAATTTTCATAAGTCTTTGTAAGAGAAATTTAGAAAGTATGGGCAGAACGTGTTGTGCATTAGAATTGCAACGAAATGTTTTGCTAGGATATAGGGTTAATATCACAGGTCTTCCAAAAGGCACTTGCATTGCCACGAGATCCTCGTAAGGTCCAGATACGTTTAAAACCTCAGCTTTAAATCAGAGCTAAACCAGCTCAGGAATGACTAACCATGGATCAGTGTTTACTGGTGGGCAGCCTCCCCTTGTCTGCGTGGAAGGGCTGCAGGATCCTGCCTCGACTCTCCTGCACTTCTAATCAACACAACTGCTCGATTAGGGGGTAGGTGAAGGGAGAAACTTCGCTGGCAACTGGCTTTGGGGTGAAAGATTGGTAAAATAATGGAAAGAAGTGTTATCCCACTTCATAAATAATATTTTTATTAACAGACAATTCTTAGATTCTTCAAAATAAAGGTGTTTGTGGGCTGAAGCAACTCCACAGCATTTCAGGGGCATAAGTAGCAAAATTACGAGCTACTTGCTAGTAATTTTAGCTAAAAAAATTTTTGCTGATCCTCTAGTAAGAAATAAGAAGCTTCATTGCAAAGTCTCCTCAAAATAGTATGGTACAAACTTGCCCTCTGCAGTTAGTGCACTGCAACAAACTCCTCCTAACTGACCTCAGTAGTGCCTTTCCTATCTGAGAAATGAATTCTTGCTATCGCTGCACGGATCAATCTCTTTACCAGCAATTATTCCTCCATACACCTTCAGGCTCACTTGATAAGCTTCAATCTCATTTTGTATCAATCACTAGAGATGACAGGCAAAGTTCAAAACGGCTACTTCGGAAATATATATTATATACACCAAGTAAGTGGGGTAGGTAATATATTTTTCAACAAAAATTCTTGTAGAGAAAGAAAAAAATCATGCTCAAACTTTGTTAGAACAGTGGTATGCATTTTCCCTGAGTTCAGTATGTAAACTGAAAACGGTGATAAAAGACACAGTGTGGGTAACCACTATCGGACCACAAACAGCTCACAAACTACAGGTCACAGCTTGGAAAAAACCAAAAGCTACCACAGATCAATATTAGTAACAAGTAAAACCAATGTCAGGTTTTGATTTTACAAAACCACTACTAATCAGACGAAGAGTTCTTCTCATCTCAGACCCCAAAGTTCAAATAAATATTCTAATACTGATTTGTCTCTAAACATCTCACTAGGAACAGAAACCCTAACAAAAGAAACCTGAGTACATGGAATCACAAAAATAAAGGAAACTCTTTAAAGGAAGTTTTAACTCTTATCACAATGAAGACAACATAAAAAAAACCAAAAACCCAAACCCAAACAAACAAAAACCCCAAGGATCCAAGGAACACAACCACGAGACAGTTGTTCATTGAGACCTAAATTAACATATGAAAAATTAAATCTTGTTGCACCAACTAGTTATAAAATATGTGGCTTTAGCTGCCTCTTACTTTGATCCTAGACTTTAAACAAGCCCCCGTGATATCTACCAGTGGTCTTCATGCTAGCATTTCATGCTTTGATGAGAAATTGCCCTGGAATCTCAGCAGGGCTGAGAAAGCACCGACTTGGATGAAAGCTACATCATCCCATACACATTTTGTACATGTAAAAATGCACAGTGGAACTGCCACTTGCTCAGCCTAATATTGGAGGGATATTTGAATATATAGATATATCCAATCGCCCTTGGCCAACAGCCAGGAACAGTTGGGGTTCATAGAGATGGACTGCAGGGCAGAGATGCAGTCTGGAAGTCTGTGTACACGGAGAACCATACCGTGCGGCTACCCACAGTGCATGCGAGAATAACCAGGGTCCAGTCTTCACAGTCATCCCCAAAATACATTTCACAAACCTGAATGCAACACTTGCTATGGAGTTAGTGGCTGTTCTCTTTGTATGTCACCTGCTGTAGGTGACTCAGTTGCTATATCCCTTTCCAAATCACCTTTACAGCTTTACTTTGAAGACATTTTTCCCCGAAAAGAAATAATTTGTAATGTAAAATGATTCCATAACATTGTGCAGTTGAAATGTGCCTCTGCAAGAACTAATCCATACTTTTTTTTGAAGAGAGAGAATAAAATCAGAGGGAAACACTTATTTCTGTAACACAAATCTATAACAGCAAAAATCAGCTGTAATTTAATTAGCAGCTATGGCAGATTACAAGATTTGCGATTCGATCAATAATGAGCGATTTTTTAGGAGCAATTAACACAAGACCAGATGTGAAGCCTTGAAATTCAGAGAGAACAAAGGTGGGAGGTGGAGATGAAAATAAAGATGCAGGAATTGGAAACAGATAAGTTGTTTTCTAATTTTTAACAAAGTTCTCCTTGCTTGGGGCAAGACAGGTTACCGCTATAGGTGGATCAAATGCCTAAAACTGGTCCAAAGCTTCCTCATGTACAGAATGTAATTCCTGTTATCAGCGTCCCTCCAATTAGAGCAAAGTTGTTTATTCATTAAAAAAAAAATAAATTACTAGTGGCAGAGTTATCTTTGAGGGTTCCTGAACTTCTACTATTTGTTGCATTTAATAAGCACAGAGAAAGAAAAAAGTCACGTCTTGACTGAAAGAGCTTGTAAGCTAACGTACCAGCAAAACACAGAAACTGAAAATAAAGACAATCCACTTTTAGTTGCTGTATTTGATTGTTTTCTTTATGGCTTAATAGTATAAATTGAAAGAGAGCTTAAATGTTAGCATATCTGACAAGATGGTAAATTCAAAACAATAAGGAAGCAAATAAAATGATTCATGTGGAATTTTGAAATGTCTCAAAATATGTCAGCCACCAGATGTCACAAAACCTGCAAGCGATGATGCACTGCAATGAGAGAAGGGCAAGGCTCTGGCAATAACACCCAACTGCACAACGTGTCAGGAAATTTTCCTATTAATCTCTATAAATCTTACAGTCTTGGAAAGAAAGGAATAAAGTACATTTAAGGCAAGACAAACAGATTTTCTCTGCCATCATCTACCTCAAAGTGGAGGTAATGAGTTCAAAACCAGCATCTTGAGCATTACAGAAAATACAGGCTGCCTGTGCACTAAAAAAGAGCATTTAAAAATACATAGGGGCAAATCTGGTCTTACATAAGCACAGACAAGGTCAATATGTTTACCATCACTCACAAATTCTACAGACCCAAGCAGTTACTTAAACTGCCAACAGCACAAATTCCTAAACATTTATTTTTATTCACACACACATATGTATATGTAAAAATACCCACTGTATCCTCCATGCAACAAATCTTAAGTGAAAGGCACCATTCAAAATAACTAGAAAGTACTATCTCCATTGGTTTTGCTGAACCCGTTATCACATCCTTACGGAAACACAGAAAATACGTATAAATTAATTTATACCACATTCTGATGCTGATAGGAAAATCCTTAGTATAAGAAGCGATACTCAGTAAGGAACTTGACAAATACTGACTCTTAGTATTAGTTCCACAAAAAACATTTGAAATTGTAACTGAAATAAAGATTAAATCTCATTCTATACAATAATAGGTCTGTTTCACACGCTGTAAAAATCTGTGCATTTCCCCAACAAAAATAGCAATATAAATGAAGAACATCTATTGAGAGAGAGATTGCAATAGGTACGAGGGTAGAGAGAAAAGGTGATTCCTAACATTCTGCATCCAAAGAAAATTCATTCAGAGCAATAACTAACTTTGCTTTATTACTATAAACCCCCGTTGCTATCGTGTGATGCAGGAATCTCCAAGAGCTGTAACAATATGAAAGAAAACACGTACTGACTTTGCCCAAGGAGGCAGCAATTTATAACCTCTGATAACGCTGTCTTACACTTCATTGCTTTTATTTACTTCCTTTCTCTCTTAAAAATTAAATGCTGGCCAATAGAGCTATCTACTGCCAGTACCAAAACCTTGTGTACTGTATGTCAGGTGCAAAAGGTCAGTGTTTATACTATCACATTGCACAACCCATTCATCATTTTTCATCCGCACCTAATCCCACTGCAGAATGTTATTGTTGTACAAAGTGCTTAGAAATTAATAAAAGAGAGATGGTCAGAGTAACCCTGTTTTATCTGCCTGAAAACTATATTGAGATTTAATATTATCATTTGTGTTTTCCACTGTGATGAGACAGACAGGGACACCTATGTTTGTTACTAATCTAAAACCTAATGTTAGAAAATAAACTATTCTAAGCAAAACAGAATACATGGATTACTAGCGCTTCCTAATTCAGAAGGAAATGGGCCATTGCAGGAGGGAAACGGTAGCGGTAACTCCATAACTAACATCCTCAGTACGTTGTCTTCAAGTGTGTTCACAGGTACAACCTGAGTCAGAGCCAGGGGCTGGGGCGCTCTCAGACCAGGGATACAAGCACGCAAATTCTCAGGATTCATTTATAGCTCAGGTTGTTCCCAGGAGCGTTAAGTCAATTCAGGAGACGGAATTGGAGAGCAGAGCCAGGAGGGAGCAACTGGAATTGCTTATTCCAGCAGCATCAAATCCTTAGATTGACTGAAGCCAATGTTTGCCCAACTATATAAAGATCCAAATCCAAGGTTGCTAAAACACCATGGTCCTGCAGGATGAGCACATTTTGAAACCTAGAGGCAAAAGGGCCACAGTCCAGGGCTGGGACTTCAGATGCACAACAATCAGGGCTAAAGCCTAACTGCAGACCTGCACACAACACGTACACGGCCCTTTGGTTAGCAGTACTTGGCTAGCACAAGTGACACGGTCAACATCAGGCCATGCTTTTCTTACTCTTATTTGCTTGGAGGTCAGAAAGCTGTGGGAGAGGCAAGGCCCAGAAGGTGCACGGGACTGAACCTAATTTAGTCAGAAGAAAGGCAGCAAAGGATGTGAGCAAGCATTTAACCTATGCAGGAAAGAGCCCCAGTAAATAAACTCTGTATTTAAGACTTTTGAACGCTTATAGAGGCTCTGGAAGAGCACTATTCCATCTGACTCTGGATTTATATGGTTGGTCTGCAGTGATCGCAGGGCTCTGGGGAAGCGTTGCAACCAAAACAGGGTGTCCGTGCACCAATGCAGCAGGACACTTGCTGACAGCAGACCCTTTGGCACGGGGGTGCAGCAGAGTGACTTCGAAACATTAGGGTAAGAGTTGTTTTGTTCAAATTAATTAAGCTAGTTAAAGATCAACAGTGAGAAAGATTAATTAAAAAAAAAAAAGAGTAAGACTGATTTTTCAATCGCTTTGACCTTGAGTTGATAGTGAAGTGCAAATCCTCTCACTAGGAAATGTGGTCATTTGGTGGAAGCACGATAGCCTGCAACTGAACCTGCAAAACAGCCATATATATCCTATTTATTTTCTTCTGGTTGAGGATGAAATAAGGGAAATATGGGGCTTCTAATTTGAAGCAGCTTGTGACATATAGAAAGGAAACAGAAGCGGTTTTTCAGACAGATCACCCACTACGTCCAAAATAACAATCCACCCTATCCACTCTGACAAAATAACACATAATAGAACTAAAACTGTGCTGAGAAAAATAGTCTGTTAAGCTTCCCATTCCTCTGAGGCCTGAAGTCTATTTTTAATGTTGAGAACTGAAGTTACATACGCCCCACTGAAGCCTGCCTCGCCTCAGCCAATTGAGAGAAGCAGCCTGCAAAGCATTAATAATTCATCTGATTTAGTTTAGCTGGCATATTTCAGCAACCAAACTGCACCAAACTCTCCTGCAAGGAAAGAGAGAGAAACGTTATTTCGGAAGGAGCTTTCCTCCTTCACAGCATGTTCTTTTTCTTTTTACTTTCTTTCTTTTCTGTGTATTTATTGGTGATGAAAAGCCTTCACAGGCAGTCTAGGAGAAAAAAGTTCTCCATATAGAATCAGAGTAGGGAAAGCAGAGACATCAGTAAGACAAAATTCCCATGTCAACCACGATCCACCAATCCAATTTATTTCAGGTGAAAAGAAGAAAGTATTCCTTGACAGTCATTTTCAGATGTTATCCCCTGCACAGGAAGAGTAGCAAAAACCTTTGGCTGCCATCTCTCGTCTTTCCACGCAGTCTTAAAGATGAACAAAACTTAGATGCAACTCACACGCAAAACAACCCACTTTTTTTTTTTATTATTGATATGAGCCATGTACAGCTTCAAAAGGAAAGTCTCTGTTGCCTTGCCACACCAGCATTTCATTAACCAAGTCCTACATTTATGGCCATTCATTTTACTTTCAAAATATTTTCTAGAAAATGGGAATGAATTAAACCACTGGCTGCCTCTAGGTTTATTCACTGTATCAATTGCTCTGGAGATGAGTGGGAGTAATTATTCTGAAAAGGTTCGTTCTCAAGAGTGAACATGGAGTGTGCTAAATGTATTCAAACTGGTGAATAACATACAGCTGAAAGTGAGAAAAGATGCAACTATGAATGAATGAAAAGGGAATATACAAAGGACTGAGGTCTGCAACAGTAATGGTTGATGACCACGACAGCATAAAGGGGAAGTTAAGAACGTCCCAAATGGGAGATTTCTCTCTCCTGACTAAGCAAACGAGATCGAAAAGGCCCAGCTTTATTTTTTGACAGACCTGTTCCTTTCCATGTGATAACTTTGGCATAGGAAGAGTTGCAGTTAATTATTTTCACAAACAGTGCCCTGGACACCAAAGACTTGCCTCTTCCACAGCTATAGCTCCCTGGTGTCCCCTTCTCATCTTTCCTGACCATGTGGCTTCAAAGAGCATTTGCTACCAAGGATAACCCGTGCCTCTATTACCAGTGCCCTCAGAGGACTCCTAGCCAGGAGGACATTGCTGCAAGTTTCTGACCAGGCTGTTGAAGATGGTGCAGCCTGTAGCGCTCTGTGCACAGCTGACTCCCCTCCTCATTCAAACACTGAACAAAACTGCAACTAACACAACCAACGTGTCTATGGAAGTCCCATCCCCACCACAGCCTCCTGCAGGAGAAGGGGCCAGCATATTCAGAACTGACGTGGCTAGGCGGGAAACACGGTCTACTGCCTAAATGAATTTGTCTCAATTTAGTTGCAATATTAGGTTTCACAACATTTTGCAACTAACAAAAGTCCTGCGAGACCCACAATTACCTTTTATATCATTGTTATAAGTATATATATCAAAATCTGAGAAAGATAAATTATAATCCATGGACATTAATCATCCAAGCATCTGGGGACTCAACGCTCTGCAAAAGAAAGGACACAATGTCTGACAATACACCTCCAAGAGAAAATCCATCGTCTGAGACAGGCTAGGATTTCATCAAGAAGAGCTGTACCTCGCAAATAAGAGGGCTAGGACTTTGTGTTTCTGTTTCATGCTTGTATATATATAAGTTTATATATATATATAAACTATAGCTTGCTTAACAGATGGAAAAAATTCATAAATTGGGCCTCACTGGCATTAATTTGTTGGTGATTTTTAATTTGCATGAAACAAAACTTAAGTAATATTTGTTCATTAAAAAAACCAAGACCTTTAACCATGTTGAACTTTACCCTCTCATGGAGTGGGTCATTTATTGAATCATTATTGAATTATCTTTCAGTAATTAAGTCTCTTCTATATACCAGATACTCATTTGAGTAGGTCTTGAAATATTACAGAAAGAGAGCATTAGAGATCGCTTTTAGAAAAGCCATTTAGTCTAAAAAAAAAAAGTGGAATATCATTTGTCCTTCCCAATTTGTTATTCTGGCCCACAATAACGCACGGTTCTTAGGTACTACTGGGTCAAACGTAGAATGGCTTGGAAACATTTGCTCACCCAAGCAGAGGAAAATTCAACATTTAACCAGAGTGCTCATTTTCCTAGTTTTTGCAACTATTTCTGTCATACTTATAGAAAGTGAATAGCCAGATCTGTTGAACCCATATAGGTCATCACTTGAATATTCTGCGAACAAATAAACCACAGAAGGGATTTTTTTCCAAATATAATTAACAAATTACCTAGGTTAGCTCATTGTGAGGCATTTAAGTGCCTTGGAGCAAAACCAAGAAGGAAATTATACATAAGAAAAGCAGGACCGGTTTAACATACTGCAAGAGGTCCTGTAAGTTCTCTGGGAATAGATTTCCCCTTGGAAGCATGGCATGGATTGGTCCCTGCGTGGCACCCACCAAGCTGAGCGCTGCACTGGGGATGGAGTCAGTCTCGCGATAAAAGTGGAATATGCTAGAGCATGAAGTAAAGAACTGCAGTTCTCACTTTGAATTGAAATAGATTTTCCTCCTCACAAAGTTTCCTTCTGCACATGACGCAGCGGTGTATGAGCATTACAGAGACATCACAGTGAAAAGCAGAGAAAGCCACAGCAGCAGCAGTACCTTATTCCCCAGAGGGCTTAGTCTTCAGGAAGAACATCACAAAGTGAAGGTCATCCTATGATTGCAGCTACCAACCCCGCTGCTCTCAGGGGAAGCAGTGAAAAGTGCTGTGGACGTGCTCAGGGCTTAGAGCACAAACCTGTAATTACAAGTTCTGGATGCAGCTTCCCCAGAGAACGCACGTTCAGGTGCCTGTATCGGTATTACTGGTTCCCCATTACTGGCAGACCGCAACCCAGTATATTTCCCCTCTCATGGGGAACACTGCTTTTCAAATGTTACCGTTCTGCTTGGCTGCTGTGATTACTAAATTAATGCAAAGTAATTATAAAGATAGAACTTCCAGTTCTTGCTCACTGTTTTTTAGTGAATAATCCTTCATCTTCTAGTAAACAAGGAAAGAGAAGCAGTGAAACAGAGTAATGTAATGGTATGACCATGCAAAAAAAAAAAAAAAAAAAAATCAAGAGAGCTTTCCTATGGATAGCTGAAAAAGGTGTTACTTTCCTACCTGGAACACTGATGGTGTATTTGGTCCAACAGAAAACACACTTTTCCTTTATCAAAAGTTTGCATACACCGAGACTATCAAGCTCCTTTAGGAAGAAGCTCAGTAAGGCAAAGTAAAGGAAGATAAGATCATCATTTTCAGCCACTTGTAGAGCAATGATTTATCCCCCTCTCTGTGGGCTCCCTTACCTGTCTCTGCAGGAGGAATTCCTGGCTAGTCAGTCAGTTTTCAAAAAATTCTTTAGTAAGAATCCCCAAGAATAGGGTTTTTGTCAAAGCACACCTCATCGTTAATTCCTGCATCCTTATTCCAGATATGTTTTTCCCTTTAAGACAGCTACTTAATTCAGTGCGTGCAACAGCAGCTCCAAAACAGGATGGTGGTGGCTGTTTTGAAAAACCTGACAGCAAATCTCTGTCTAAAATACCAAAAGGACCGTGTACTTTCTGTGACCTTTTGGTGCTAGATGATGATGAGAAACAAGAATACACTTCAGAGCCCTATCAAAAATGGTACAACTGGGAGATGGTTGGCCTTCTTCAGCATTGCTCTCCAGAAAGAAAGCATAACTCAGGTGGAACAGCCATTAAGGTCTGTGCTTAGCAGCTCTCCACACATGCCTTTTCGAAGGAGTTTGTCTCTTTTTTTTACCACAATAAATTTTCAACAGGACAGGAAGTCTTTGAAATGGTAGCAAGTGTAACATCAGGAGAAGGTCATTTTTATCTGATGGCTTTGACATATCAGGTCTGATACTGCCCATTTTTGCATCTTGCATCAACCTTTACAACTGTGAAATGCCACCCCTGCTGCACGGGAGCTTTCTGCCGTATAGAAGGAAATTACTTCGTCAGGTGGAAGGCAGCACAGAATTGTCATGTAGAAGGAAGTTATTTCATCAGGTAGAAGGCAGCACAGAATTACATCCATATATGCATTCAAAAAATGATTGCTTCACATAGGAAGATTCCATTTTCAAGAAGAAAAGTTTAAAATACTTCAATATTTGGGCTAAGAAACATATACTTTGATTCAAGAATCCTGTGCTCCCATTTACTTTGACAGACTGCACTTCTTGGGTGGACCATTTACCCTTTATGGGTCTTCCTCCTTCTTAAAAGAAGAGTGGATGCCGGAATGCAGCACTTCAGATGATCCCAGCAAAATGTCCTTTCCACAAAGAAGGATACATAAAGAAGGTAGCTGAAGTACCAAGCAGGCAATGCAGCAGCATATACAAAATGAGCTCGTCTGACTCAGAGCCAAAATATTATTAATTTTCTATCAAAAATATCAACATGATCTGGAGAAAGCTTACAGATGAAAAAATTTAAACTAGGAAGTCTAATAATTTGAATTTTAATAGATATATTAAAATAAAGCCTCATGTAGCTTTTTAAAATTACTTGCTGAACTGAAGGTCCCCTTGCTCACCCCAGCATGTCACACTTGCGCCTTCACTTCTAAAACCAGGGTCCATGAACAGCTACTAGGCAAGCTGAGGAAGAGTCATAGTAGTAATAATTTGAGAAAAAAATGGAATTCCTGCCAACTCTCCAGCTGCATGTGGAACCATGACCCAGCATTTTCACATCCTCTGTCAGTAAGCTTGGTGGCATGAGAATGAGCTTAGGTCATTCAGAAGTGTATGGACCAAACCATTTTTCTAAAAAAAGGCATCCGTTTGACTGATTTAGCCTCTTTTTCAATAGAAAAATTTGTCCGTGCAGGCAGAGGAATCTGATCATTTGTCTGGGGCTTTGCAGGCCTTCAACAGTGCAAATCCCAAGGTTGCAAACCTCAGGAAGTCCTAGACAAATTGCCACTGAATGGGCTCAGTTTATCCAGTAGCATAGGACACATTTTGCAAGATAAAGGTGCCCTTGCAGTAAACCCAAGAGCAGAGCCACGTCATCGCTCATATAACCCTGTGCTATTCCAGTGGCCACATCCAGCCTCCCCGCTCGTGGGAACACCAGCCCACGTAACCATCAGTGTTCCGGTGCGCAGGCTGTGCCCTGCGTTGACTTTCTTATAGCACTAAAACCCACGAAAGTGATGCACTCGCAGGATGTGAATGGATTATTTTTAAAAAGCAGATGTTTAAAGAGCTTTTATGTATACGTAGTCAAGGATTCCAGCTCTTGAAACAGAATTATGTAGCCAGAGCAGAAGTTTCACGCATGGAAAGAAGAATATTAGAAAAGTCCAGGAGCAGTTGCAGTTTTTTGGGGGAAGGCTCCCTGCAGATCAGACTGTCCTCTGGTGTGCTTGAACAAGAGATTCACAACAAGACAGGCACGGTTTTCCTGCAAAGATACAGCCAGTTCTCATCAGATTTCATCTGATTAAGACCGAGAAGCCACATAAAGAAAAATAAATTGCCAACTGAGCCAAACTGAATCTTTGCGATACGTCACATACCTCATTTGCTCCCTGTGCTTATCTGTTTGTTCCCTGCACTCATTGCTCTTACAGCAAACAGACACAGATGTATTTCACACTGGTGACAAAAAAACCCATTCTTATTGCTATGCAGAAGTCATTTATTAGGAAAAGAAATTCACAGTTAACAGTAAGGGATTTATTTTGCTTTTACGGTCATAATTCAGGCTTCCTGATTTTGCTTGTTTCTGCAATTTCAGATATATATGAGACCTATATTAAAAAGTTGCCTGGCACCAAGCCGGCATCATTTGCCTACTCTCTGATGCCAAACACTCTTGCTTTTTGCATCTTCTTCCAGGATCTCCGAGCACACTCAGTAGCCATCTGCAGAGCTTCCCCTCCTCCCCTCAACTTTCAATTATTTGCCATCTAAGCAGCAGTTACTTTAACACCGAGCTGCAATTCCCATTAGACTCTGCAGCTCTCCTTCAATTTGACTATATTTCTAGCTAAGCTTCTTTCCTGTTTTGTGATATTATTCTAATCAGCCAAACATCACCAGTGTCATGTAACTTCACAATTCCTGGACAAAGCTGTTTAGAGTCCTGCAGCTTATTTCCTTCAAGTCTTATGAATAAATTATATCTCCCAGCACCAAAATATTTCATTAAACTGCCAAACAAGCTCCCACCCAAATGCTTGGAGTTTTTAACAGCTCTTTCCATGACAGCAGGATTTCCCAAGAGAGGTGGACTACTACAGGTCTGAAATCTTTTTTAAATGACTTGCTGAACTGAAGGTCCCCTTGCTCACCCCAGCATGTCACACTTGCACCTTCACTTCTAAAACCAGGGTCCATGAACAGCTACTAGGCAAGCTGAGGAAGAGTCATAGTAGTAATAATTTGAGAAAAAAATGGAATTCCTGCCAACTCTCCAGCTGCATGTGGAACCATGACCCAGCATTTTCACGTCCTCTGTCAGTAAGCTTGGTGGCATGATGGATGACTAGACGATCTCTAGAGGTCCCTTCCAACTAAAAATTCCATGATTCCATGATCTGCACTAAGAGTGAAGGGAACTCCAGACCAGGCAGGTTGAACGCATGTTTTAACACTCAGTCATTCCAGTTTTGAAGCACTGGAGAAGTCTATTTTATTATTCTCCATGCATTTCTCAGATGAAATAAGGGAAAAGTGTAATCCCTACTCTTTTAGGGGATATTCATTGCTGGCAGGTGGAGTTTTCAACTCATGCAGGATCAGAGGGCAGGTCCCATGCACGGCACTGATGATATGGGCTACTCAGAAGTCATACGGGTTGTACCCACTTCAGCTTGTCACTGTTGGCCTCGAGCTGCATCAGGTGGCTACCTCCCTGCGGCTCCCTGCCCTTTGAGTTCCCCTCTAACTTGGACTCTAGTTTTAATGTCTCCAAGTCTTCCTGTGCACACCAACCCAGCAGAAGCACAAATGGAAAGGTAAAACCAGTTTCATTATTATGATAAGCAAAAAGTAATATTTCTGAGGGTGAGGAATTTTGCATTTCTGTTTTTATTTGTTATCTTCATTTTCTGGTCTGGCACTTTCTAGCTAAAGTTAAAACCTGAACTTGCAATCTAATCACATTGCAAAAATCCATTTCTACAGAAATCACCAATTAGACATTGTGCCTACCCACACAGAGCCGTGCGCATGTGGACAGATTTCTTGTAATATTTTTTAATCACTTTAACAAGAAAAAAATTAACTTTTTCTGCACCTTGATTGTTGCTACCACAGACACTCAGCTGCCAGCTCTGCACGCAGACATGCCAAAACATCACCGATAAAAAGGCCACACTTGTGAAAATTAAGCCCACCTAATGGCTGTGATTGAAAGAGACGGTTCCACCCCTTCCCACAGCAGCTCAGCACCGGCACAGGCATTCGTCCAGCTGCACCGTGACCTGCTTAGGGGATAAACACATCTGAAAAGTAACCTGGCAGATCAAAAACCATAATAAACCAGATTTGTTTTCAGCTGGATCTGTTTGCTGATCCAGGATTGTACAAGAGGGGAGGAAGGGCAAAAAGCAGCATCACTCCCACCGGCGGCAGCCAGCACTGAGCCCCTTGTGCCGCACTCCTGTAGGTGTGCTGCGATGGCTCCGTGCAGACCCACTACTCACAGGGGTCTGGAACAGGAACCAGGAGAAAAGATGTCAGGATTGTGTATATTAGCTTAGGAAGAGAAAAAGCAGGTTGCTTCCACTTGAAATCTGAAAGGAATTCTAAAATACGAAGGACTCGTATTACAGCAACCGTAGCTTGGCTAGGATGCAAATGTACCGGGAAGTCAGAGTATTGCTTTAATGTCTTCCAGTACGTGGAAATAGGATCCCACATTTTGGCATAACCCTTTTGACTGAAAGGCAATGTCAAAACCATCGCTTCCCACAACCCTGAATTAGTGCATAGAGTGAAAGTACTTCACTCATGAGCCGACTCGTCACCGATTTCAGTATTTTTAGTTTTTCAGGAACTAATGTGTTTGCACCGCAGCGTTGGCACAGGATGCTTCTTCTTGCAATCCCCACGAGAGTCACACTGATCAATAGTGCCTCTGCCATCTCTGCCCTTTCTGCACTCATTTGCCTGTGACAGGACAAAACATAAAGCAGATCTACACAACAGCAAAATTGTTACCATCAGGAGAAAAGCCTCCTGCCCCATGCTGCTCGGCCTCTGATAGCTAAGCCCGTTCAGAGCACACCGAGTCCATCAATGAACACAATGCCTTTCATTTAATCCTTTTCATTGGGAAATCATTCTAGTGATAATTCAGGCCATTTTTACAGTCTTCCCTTCAATTTATTTGAGCAGTTGTTGTACATCTCTGGTTACCTTTGTTCCATCTTTCATTTATTCAGGTTTATAGGTGGAGTTTGCTGCCTTTTTTTTTTTTTTTTTTAAACTCAGTGGGCTCACTTTGGTGCCTATGTTGATGTGACATCACTGAAAGAATTGCAGAGAGGACTGCAGCTGTGCTCATGAACATGATCAAATGAGCAAATCCACCACTGAGCCTTAATAACCATCATAATCCTGAAGCCTGGAAAATGCCCCTGCCTGTTAGAGTCGGACCTAAGCCTGACCTTCCTCACACTGCACTCCTCGTTACAGAGATCGGAGCCAGCAGCCTTGAACTCCCTTGAAGTTCAAAGGGATGTGACCATTTGGATAACCCCTATCTCTGCTGTACCAGTAAAGATGGGCTCGTGTTCAATGAAAGAAACAGAGGAAAAAAATCAGTCCTCTTTCCAGCAACTGTGTTGTACCAAACTGCTGAAGTGAACTTGAAAGTATGAGCTTAAAAAAAATTTCCAATTTAGACAAAAACAAGCCAGTCCTTTGTCCATCCTACATACCAGCTTAAACTAAGAGTGTGTCTGAGAGCATATATCCTGCTGCAATTAATTCTCTGCCGATTTAACTTAGTTGTAGCTATTAAAGTTTGTGCTGCCTGTTATTTGAGTTACATATTTTCCCATTGGTTTCAGCCTCCTTTTTCGATACAGGCTCCTCTGGCTGCAGTATGCAAGCTGCTTGCCAAAGATGCCAATAAACATAAAACAGCAGCAACAAGCACATGTAGCTAGTCTGGCTGGGTAGGAAATGTGCCATGAACACATCATGGCAGCTAAGCAGTCTCAGACATGTTTCCCTAGCCCGTATCTACTTTAATTGCACAATTGTAAAACTAGCGTGAAGCCTGTTTATATAAAGTGACTTTCTGTTCAGCTAGTTATTAAGCACACTTTCTTCATTTCCACGGACACACGAAACCACAAGAATTGCAGAAACCTGTAATTCACCATGGTGACATTTGCAAGTTCCTGACAGTGCTCAAGTGTCACTCAGCAAGTGCCGAGAGTGTTTTTGAAACTTCATATTATGCAAAATATATTTGCCTTCTTTCAACTGCCTGTTAAGTCTTCATTCATTCCCCTATTTATGATGCACAGTATGTTTTTTTGCTTTAAAAGTTTTCCGATCAGACTTTCCCATTTCGCTACCTACACAAAGACAAATATTTAACCAGCGCGTAATGGAAAAATCCCTTCAAGGTCCAAAGAAATGCAAGTATTTCTATGTCAAAATGCAAAATGTCATCAGAAATAGAAACCAACAGTAAACGCTTCTTTGAACATGAAATGGAATACATCAAAGTAAGCAGGAGAGCAGCTAAAGATACATTCTCTGCACAGATACCACTTGGCAGCTTGTTAACCCCACAGAGAAGTGGCTTCTGCCCCTCTCGGCGATTTAGCAGACTGCCCGTGCACCCAAAGGTGCTGTAACTTCAGTTATGCAGGAGACTTTTCTTCTTCTTTGAATTGCACAAACCCCGTCTTTGCTCAGTTCAAGAAGGCATTACAACCATTTGAAGATACAAGGGGGTTTCTTGTAAGTTTGTTTTTAAGGTTGGTCTATTGTACCTTTCCTGAAGAACCTGTAACGGATGATCAAAACTTAAAAGGACAGTTCCACTTGTTTTGGCTGGATTTGAATGAAGTTGCAATATGCATTTACGTACTAGACTATTGCTTTGTACAGTAACCCTTAGAAAACACATTTATTGCAACATTAGCCGCACTTATTCCCTCGCTGTGTGGATTCTCTGCTCACCCTTTGCACTACAAATGCTACTGCACACAGACAAAAACACATGACGACTGTAATATTTATACTTCCCGACAGAATTTTTATGGTGGGTGTTTTTCAGTTGGCCAATTTACAGAGAAAGAGAAAATAAAGGGAGAATTCAGAACAGGTGAAAGTGTCACACTTAAAATCAATTTCAATTTAGGTTCAGGCCCTCTGCTGAAAACCAGACGGGTTCTTACAAACTAGCCCACCGAGCACAGAAATACATATAACCGTTATTTAGAGACAAGGTTTTTCTGACGTCAGAATAATATTTCAAATGCTGGAATTTAATTCCCGTTTCCAATAGGTTTGGGAGCTGAGCACATTTCCACAGGTAAATATTAGTTAGGTGCAGGTCCATATAACTTTCATGAGCATGTAGCCTTCTACTGAGAAGGGCTACCAAAAAAAAAAACCCCACCAACAAATCACTGCCCGCAAACTCTGCAGCAGCCCTGGTGGCATTCTTTTGTAATCTCATAAGCTTGCATTATTATATCCAACATAATATGTGGTATAAGAGGCATGAGTTTTATTTAACCCAAAATGTTATATAATATAACCGGCAGCAGCATCTTTTCAAAGCTTAATTTCATATCTTCATAGCTTTCAGTAGCATCCAATCCATGAAAGTATTTATTAAATGCACACCACCAGCTACATAATATTAAAGCTTTCTCTACTCCCTAACCCTCTCTCATTACCTCTCCTTTAACATATTTTCTCCGTAACAGCTTATGGAAATGAATGGATGCACACTGATGATTTGGAGTGGGGGGGGGGCAGGAATTGCACAGAATGATCCATAAGATTGTAAAGGCAGAGTCCAACAGCAGAGTTTGCAGAAACCTTTGCCTGTCCGATGTATCTTTTGTCCATTTGTGAATCTTTCAGCAAGTTGTCCCATTTTCTGTAAATTGACTAGCTATGAGGTAGTTAGTATTTACCCATGTTTCTCTTACAGCTTATTTACAAATTTTATTTGTTCCAGTGCTTTGTGCCTAGCTACTTAGAGTGCCCCAGATTACTACTATTGTTTCAGAAGGGCGGCTCTTCAGACAGAGGGAGGAAAGCAGACAGGCCACTGATGGCAAGAATAATGAACGATGTGGATTCAGCTGTCTCCAGGTATTGTGAATTTGCATTGCAGGAGAATATGGTGTTCTCACCAAAAATATCACTACCTAACAGTATAATAAAGCAGAAGCAAAAAATAGCCACATTCACATCCGCATTTGTCTGTCTGAGCAGCTCTTCAGAAAGGCAAACAAGTCCAGATGCCTGTTAGTTTGGGGGGTGCTTCACTCTCCATCTTCATATTTAAAAAGCTTTAATAAAGAGACTATTACCTGGTGTTCTTACTGTTTTGACAAAACTGTTTTCAGAACAAAATGCAGAGCCATGCATGATAAAAATGCTTTTTTCCTTGGTCTAAATTCCTCTTCCAACTTGCAGAGACTTTTTTTTTTTGACAATATCTTACAGTCATCTATTCTGAGTTTGGGATTATTCTTTAGACCCTGATCATTGCTATGGAGCTGCTTCTTAAAACACAATTCAGATACAAATCTCTGATTTGAATTTAATTCCCTAATTGTGAACTTATTCCAAACATTTTCCTCTAGGTCATTCTTTAACTAACATAAGCACCCTTTTCACATCTATATTGTGCAAAAAACCCTGAGCACATAAAATCCTTTCCTTCACAGGCTGAGACTTCAAGAGGATGTACCCAATTTTGTGAAAATTCTGCAGCTGATTAATCACAAGCCTGAAACGGCATCTGCATGAGGGCCCTGGTCTAATCCCTCTATGTCGAGGCAAGATCACTTACAGCTAGACTGTAACCACCAAATGTCTGGCCAGGAGCTCCTTGCAAGTCTCCAGAGATCCCACAGTTTCTTGCAGTGCTTCAGTACCCTGACTGAGGTATTCTCTCAAATGTGATCTAAATCTTCCCTTACCTCAAATTAAACCAAATAATTGTTGCCTTACTCTCAAAATAAAACTACCGTCATGGTTATGGTGGCGTTTGGTGCACAGTACTTGAATCCAAATCCAGCTGGTACATAAAACCAACTTGTGTTCAAAGCCAGATGTCCTTCCTCTTTTATTAATGTCTAGAGAAAACAATTATTGCTGGAAGGTACAAGTACTTATTCAGGAGAAGCTCACCAGTTTAGTTAATGGCTGCTGTCCTCAGCTGAAACTAATCTGAGCTTTGCCTAGGGTTCAGTAAAATCCTTTTACTACCTTGAAATTACTTCTGCCAGTCTGTAGTTTGTGGCTCCAACCCAGAAAAAATAGAATCATAGAATGGTTTGGGTTGGAAAGGACCTTAAAGATCATCTAGCTCCAACCCCCCTGCCATGGGCAAGGACACCTCCCACTAGACCTGGTTGCTCAAAGCCTCATCCAGCCTGGCCTTGAACACCTCCAGGGATGGGGCAGCCACAGCTTCTCTGGGCAACCTGTGCCAGTGCCTCACCACCCTCAGAGTGAAAAATTTCTTCCTGAGATCTAATCTAAGTCTACCCTGTTCCAGTCGGAAGCCATTACTCCTCGTCCTATCACTACACGCCCTTGTAAAAGTCCCTCTCCAGCTTTCTTGCAGGCCCCCTTCAGATATTGGAAGGCTGCTATATGGTGTCCCCAGCGCCTTCTCTTCTCCAGGCTGAACAACCCCAGCTCTCTCAGCCTGTCCTCAGAGCAGAGGTGCTCCAACCCTTATAGCTCTCAAGTCTTGCTTCTACAGTATCAAGCCCAAATTACAAATGTTAATGTTTAATAGCGTAACACTCTTGCAAAACACTGTCAAGACCTTTCATGTGAAGCAGTAAGGAAAGAGGCATCAGGAATTACTGTAAGACATTCCAATTTAACAGTTACTGTAGACAAGAATAGCAGATAGTAAAAGACTGAATGAAATAAGCACCTCGCTCACAGAATATGAAATATTGTAACAAATAAATAGATAAGAAAATTCAGGCTGAAGTTGCTAAGCAGTGTAATTTGAAAGTTACAGTGAATCAAGGCAAGAAGTTTTCTGGAGATTAACGTAAAAGTTTTATTGAAGTTTGTGTTCAAATAGTCAGTGATAACATTTGGCAAAAAAACCGACAGAGCTTAGAATATTAGAGGGAGTTATTTATGGCTGACAAAAAGCACAAAATACCAGACCCTATTAACTTTGCAACAGAGATGCAGGCTATGCCAGATGTTTCACAGCAGTATATATTTTCAGTCCTTAATTAAAACCTGAAACAAGAACAAGTCTCAAGTCGCAATCATTACAAAGTTTTGGAAGAAAAAGCTAAAGCAAGTCTCATGATTCTCTAGGGATTTAAATTAAGTGCCCAGTAAAATGGGCAGTTAACCATATAAGCATAGATCTCTTCACTGCTTTAATTAAATGTGACCCACCTAAGTCACAATTTTCTTGGAAACTTCAGGTACGCTCTTCTCAAGGGGGAAAAACCTCAGACTATACAATAGGATTTAAGTTTAGTTGACTGAAAATTTGCACTTTGGAGGTAAAGTGTGTAGATAGATTTAGTATCTTACAAGGAACAGAAACAGAACTTGCAAAAAGGTGTGCCGTGCTTTGTGACTTCCAATACATGTTTTCTTTTTCCTTCCAAGGGGACGATAATAGGAAGAAGCTACATCGCACAGCATTTCAAGAGCATTGCAGATTTATAATGTATACAAATGAACACTGAACAAGAACCACCTTCAGGAAAGAATAATGCATGCCTACTTCTCCATCTTCAGTAGAGCAAGATATTTTTTTTTATTTTTAAAAGGTGTAAAATCTTGTAGTAATAGAGGACAGAAATAAGGAGCGCACCTTTCAGCATCAGGCGACGTTCTGTACTGAGCCTGCTCCTGCTTATAAGTGAGCAGAGAAACTGTCCCGAATCCTGCCATCTGCAAATCATACCAGGAAGTTCGGAGAGACGATCAAAATGTGATACTATTTTCATAGGAAATCAAGACATTTTGGGAAACTTTAGACTTTCTTTTCAGAACCAGAATTAAAGTTTTAGAAATTTTCTACCAAAAGAGAATCCCGAAGAATGCATTTCAGGAAGAGCAAAACTACTTTCTGAAATGAAACACAGGCTGTGATACCTACTGCAGGCTGGTTGCATTGACACAGTTCTGGAAGACTTCACAGGCTGCTTCCAAAACACCCAGCCCAGGGGTCCCAGGTCCCACATGGGGTCCCCCTGGCTGGATCCACCCAGGAGCACCCCGGAGCAGGACAGCAGCTCCTGGGGACTGGGATGCACTGCAGGAAGCTGCAAAACTTCTGTCCCAAAGTCCAAAAGAGGGAATGGCCCAGCCTGTGACTTTGCCTCCCGAGCTAGTTTGTGAGTATGTGCATACAACTGCTCAGCTGGGATTAAGGGAGGCATTCAGGTTGGAGACTGGTGAGCCAACGTGGGTGAAGTAAGAACAGATTTAAACTTGTCTGTCCCTTTAACTGAGTCCGACCCCAAATCCTGCCGAGGATTCAAAACACTTCCAGCTAAGTGCTTTTCCATATGACACACGACTTGCAGTTCCAGGGTTGGCACAGAAACAACTGCAAGAAGAAAGAAATGCTTTCACTGGCCTGTTGGAGAAGCACAGCTAATGGGGTTGGAAACTCTCCTGTTTGAAGATGCTCTGCTTCATGCGCTGCTCAAGGAAGCTGAAGAAGTTTCCAAATTCTTGTGACTTTTTCCAAATGGAAGTTTTAGGATCCTAACCAAGAAGCTCTCTCTAGCTCCCTCTTTGCCTCGATGGCAAACTTATTTTTCATGTTCTGATGCAAACCAGGTATGTCTTTTTCATACAATATTGCAAAATGAACAAAACTACCTAGTGAAAGAGCCACAGAGGTGAAGATTTTTTGCCTTGGGCAAAACCAAGAAATATCATCAGTGAGAGAGAGCCGTTTATGAAGAGATTTTGCATGGCAGTCTCTGCCCGCAGGATGTCTGATCGTAGCTTCATTGCATTGTTTGATCCTCTGGCATAAGAGGAGACGATGAAAGGTTATTACAAAGCAGCTGAACAGCATGAGATGACCCACCTTAATCCTACCTCTGCTCTTCTCATACCACTGTATCCACTGACCACTTGCCTGGCACAGAATGAGATCTCCACCTCTTTCTGGATAAAGACACCATCAAGGATTGTTCTCTCTTTCTGGATAAACACACCATCAAGGATTGTTCTCACAGAGAATTGTGCGTGACTCCTAGGACTGTGTTTTGTAGTTTTAAAAGTGGCGTTTTAAGCCTGGGTGGTAGACCCAACCTTCTCTCCTTTAGCACTCCCTGTACAGACATGACATGCTCTCAGTCACCCAAGATGGTAATAACTGCCCAAATAACTGCAGTCAGGATAGACTTTGCCAAAACCTTATTCTGCTACTTCCTTATCTTGTACTGCTGGCATATCACCTGCCTGCACGCATGAATTCCTGCTTCATTAAGTGTTAATTACAGTTTTCCTAGGGCCATACAGGACTGTTGTGAACCATGCACTAATGTCTGCAAAGTGCTTGGGAATTTTGGACAGGAGATACAAAGTAATTTATTGTGTGGTGTATTATAATTTCTCTAGGCATACCTACAGCAGAAGGAAAGGAAGGTGAACACTGAATTTACTAACCTTAAAACTTTTGTCACAGCAATCATGAAAACCAAGCAACTTCAATATTAAGTGGGAATTTATATGTGAATTCAAGTTTTTAATTACAGCTAAACCATACTTTGTCTTAATTACTACCTGTCACCAACCCGAGAGGACGCTCCTAAGATGCTCTGTCCCAGAACAGGAACACATGCGAACACATCAAAGAAGTGACTGCAGTAATTAATATGCAATCTAAACATCTCAAAACTGCCAGCTTGTCTTAGATCACTTGTTTTCAACCATCTACATACGTTCATTACGAGTCCCTTCCCCTGCCAGAATCTTTGTCTTTAACGCAAGGTGGACAGCAGTACTAAGTAGCACTTGTGCAATGAACACTTACCTCGGTGGTCGCTTTACCTCTGACTGAACCACAGAGGTTGTTCTTGCCGCAGGGCAAATCCGCACAGAACAGTCACGGAGCAGTTCGGGCTTCAGGAGAAGATCCATTTCACTCTAGTGACATTAAATGACATTTGAACTTTAGAAAACCTAATTTTCTTTTAGATCAATATAATCAATACAGGCGTTAGGGGAAAAAACGATCACATTTGCTGTATTTCTGCACTGCATGATAACTCACACACAGACTGTTTGCTGGCCTACAAAAACTCTGCTCTTCTCATGAATCAAGAGGAAACATTGGTGATGCACTACTCGGAGGGGGAAAAAACCCTGACAATGGACACAACCTTTGCAGGTGTTACAACCTGTAATTATTTCCTCCAGGGACTTAAGTCTTTCTGCTCTCACCTGAGATTCAGGAGTCAAATGCTCCCCCTCCCCCCCCATATATTTGGCAATTAATTTTCTGGGATATTAAATCAGCGAGTATTATTGGTGCCACAGGTATCTATCTCAGCAATCTGTGGATCAACTGGAATTTCTCTTTAACATATATTTTTCTATAAACCTAGCAACACTGGATTTATTGAGACAACTGTCAGCTGCTCAGTGAAGAAACTATAGCTTCTTAAGCATTGGTGTAGTATGTAGTAAAACACAACCTTGATCCAAATATACGAAGTGTTTAGGTAGGAGATGAAAGGGGTGGTTTCTTGAATTAGAAATATCATCCTAGCCAGGAGATATTCATGAAAGTGGAATCTCAATATTTACTTAGGCTTTCAGCAGCACTGATTTCCACTACAATTTATTAACTTTTCAAATATTGCACAGTGTACCTGGGTACTAAACGTTACCCACAAGAAGTTTAGCAGAAATATACTGTCTGAGAACAGTGCCTATTTTAAGCATACATCTGGGCTTGGTTCTGCTTCACCTGAAGTCAAGGATAAAATATTAATTTCCATATTAAAAAGTAGGATTTTTTTTTCCTTACACACAAGAGGTCCAGGAAAAGGAAAGAATTATCACAGACCTCAGCTGCTACCCTAAACAAGCCCAGGAACAGAAAGGTCTGTTGGCAGCACCTGAAAACACGGTGTGCAATTGTGGGTTCCTGGTTCAATGACAGTCTCGTACCCCTCTGTTACTAACCCAGCGGCCGGAGCGCTGGTAGCTACAGAGGTCTCCAGGTGGTCTGCCGAAGCAAATGCTAGGATCCACTGGCACTCTTCCCAAAAATGGAAGGGTCCAGGCAAGGCAGCCAATCCTATCAGATTCAGACAAGTATCTGAGAAATCCTCTGTGAGCCAAGATCAAAGGGAGACAGCTCTACATGCGTGCACAAAACCACCACACCAGTAAGTAGTCTGTCTGCACCTTTTATCTGAATGAATAACAGCCATATTGGATGGCTTCTGCTTGCAGTTGTTCCTAGTATCCAAAACTGTATTCACTGTTTTTCACTAGGTACAGTAGTTCCTATGTATTTTACGTTCATTCTATACTGTCTGGAAAGACCTGACAAGACATAACTCAAACAATTCATGGTATAGCACAAAAAACTTTACTAGCAAGCCTTCTTCCTGCTCACTTTGTGTATGGAATCATTTCTATTTTCATAATTTTAGTTCCGAGAACTTGAATCTAGCTGAAGATTCCTTAAAAAAAAAAAAACAGACATTATTTACACAACAAAAATTTCCCATTTTTATATAACATCAGGCCCAGAAACATGCTTGGAGAAAGCGCAGTTGAGTGAAAGGGCAAAATGTGTCAAGTACCACAGACCTGAAAGTCTTTCAAACGGAAAGACAGGTCTGGCAGGCTGCCTTAGAAAAGCTAGAACAGGTGCTGCAGCAAGAAACACACAGTTCTGCCTTCCGAGGTACAGTTCTCATCAATAATGGATACCTCTTAGCATTCAATTGGATTTCTCCAGCATTTAGAATTTGATATAGCTTGTTCATTTTCAGCAGATATTTTTTCCCCTCGAGGAGCCCCAACACTTTGTTGTCACAGTTCCTAGAACTTCTTTGCTGGCGCTTGGCCCAGACAAGTTGTTACTGAACGCACGCCTTTGTTATTCCTGAACAAGACAGAAGATTTGACAATTCTGATAACAAACAAGAGTTGGATGCTCCAAGGAACATTGACTGCACCCCACATTCTAAATACTTAAAATGATACCCTGAATATTTACAGGCCTCCAAACCAAATTTGTCGCAATAAGAACTTCAAGGAAAGAATTCTCGGTCCTCTTTTGCAGAGAGGCTGTGACACCTACCATTCTTAAGCTAAGTATTTCGGCCCTGCAAAAAGCCCCAGGTATTCATCTGGAAATGGTCAGTGATGATGCATTTGAGTTAGTCTGGGTTGCCAGAAAACTACTAATTCCTAGGCTAAACTTATGCCTAGCCACCTCGTGTGCCTCTGGTCTTGTTTCAAAACTGTTGTTTAGGTTAAGCAGCTTATTTCTCTAGTTTTTACCCGTTCATGGAGTTACACAAAGTAGAGTCTCTCTCTGCTATCGTTTTCCTCAGTTGCATGAGTCCCTGAGGTGTAATGCACAACTGACAGATCTCATTACTCGTTTCCAGATACCCCAATTTCTCCTCATCAGACTTGTCTATACCAGAAAAGCCTGCCAACCTAAAAAACATATGGTTTTCCTTAGCACACTTGGAGACTCTTGCTTCCATGCACAAGACGCTCCAAACAACATATGGAAATGGAAGAGAGATGTTTTCTAGCTGGCCATAATACCAGCTTAGTATGCGCAAACAAGTAGACTCCATACAGCTTCATCAGACATACCTCAGAATATTCTCCCATTACTGCCCTGCTGTGAATGTCCAGAGTTCCCAGAACCCTTTGCAAAGCCAGGATCTAAGTGACATTGTGACTAAAGGGAACACAGCTAGAACGAGCAGGGGAGAAACAGCAGTCTGAGCCAGGCAAAGGGGCTAAGTAACAAACACTTCCCTCTGGTAAAGATGCATCACCACACAGCTTTTCTGTCTCAGTCCTATTCTTTCCCTCTCGTTATTCCTTATCTGGAAAAGGAAAGCAGCAGTATGTTCACAGAAAGCAGTATCTGCACAAAGCCATCTCTAAACATTTCAGAATCACACAAGAGTTGCTGTTGGAAGGGACAACCGGACATAGTCTAGTCCAGTGCCCCAGCTACAGACAGTTGCTCAGGACCTTATCCAGTTGGATTTTTAATATCTTCTAGGGTGGAGACTCCTGTGGGCAACCTGCTCCAGTATATGACTAGTCATACAGTAAAAACTTTTATATTCAAACGATTCCCATATTTCAATCTGTGCCCATTGCCTCTTGTCCTCCGAGAGGAGTCCAACTCCATCTTCTTTACTCCCCCCACCCCAACTCCCATCAAGTATTTGTACACGTTAAGGTCCTCCCTGAGCTTTCTCTTCTCCAGGCTGAAAAGTTCCTCCTCTCAGCCTCTTCACCTACAGTATGGTTGATGAATATATAGAGATAGATAGATATTTATTTGTGAGCTATGAACATCCTGGAGCTTTTGGTATAGAAGATGCAGAGTCCAAATGTATGTAACAGAAGATACCCTATTTATGTTCTTTCTGTGTACTTTTTGATTATGCAGTAAAAATTATATCATTCAAATTGAACAGCTGACCATGTGCTGTGAAATTCCACAAAATAGATGGAGATAACAGTTGGACATTGTCAGGACAAACATAGAAAACAGCGAACTGTATTAATCTGTAGTAATTTGAAAGCTGGACCTATTCCGCAAGCTATGGATTCACAGAACAGAAGACACTGACAGCACATTTTAGGACATCAACTGTTAATTTTACATTAATCACACTTTCCTAAGCTCGGTGTTTTTAATGAGCAGACTGTCTTTAGTCCATTGACTGAAGAAAGCAAGAAAGTACAGACTAGCTCAAAATATTATAATTATCTAATAATACTTATTAAGACATTTTATTAATAGTTTTGCTCAGAATATATAACAGCACAATCCATATTATAACAATCGGAGATTATAATTGCATTCACAAATCAGTTTCCCATTTAAGAAGCTATTACCCAGGGGAACCACACTAATATCCTTGTAGACCAGGTCCTACTCTCACCCAAGTCACAACTTACCCTTTAAGGAAAGGACTGACTCGGAATTTGACTTTCTTTGCAAATTCTATTCAGGCACACAAAAGATGAGAGCCCACCTGGAGTACTGCATCCAGCTCTGTGGCCCCCAACATAAGAAGGACATGGACCTGCTCGAGCAGGTCCAGAGGAGGGCCATGAAGATGATCAAAGGGCTGGAGCACCTCTGCTGTGAGGACAGGCTGAGAGAGTTGGGGTTGTTCAGCCTGGAGAAGAGAAGGCTCCAGGGAGACCTTATAGCAGCCTTCCAGTACTTAAAGGGGGCCTACAGGAAAGATGGGGAAGGACTCTATCAGAGAGCGTAGCGATAGGACAAAGCATAATGCTTTTAAACTGAAAAAGGGGAGATTTAGATTAGATCTCAGGAAGAAATTCTTTACTCTGAGGGTGGTGAGGCACTGGCACGGGTTGCCCAGAGAAGTTGTGGAGGTCCCAACCCTGGAGGTGTTCAAGGCCAGGTTGGATGGGGCTTTGAGTAAACTGGTCTAGTGGAAGGTGTCCCTGTCCATGGCAGCGGTGTTGGAATGAGATGATCTTTAAAGTCCCCTCCAACCCAAACCAGTCTATGCATACTTGATGCTGCAGACAAATTTTTACTCATGTTATTGGTTTTGAGGTTTGCAAGTGTTTTAGCTAGAGTTCCCTGTGGTAACTGAGCTCTTCAGTGCTACTACATTCTCAGAATCAAGTCAAATCCAATAACATGGTGCAACTTGCAAATAGCATATTGGTTTCTAACACATTTCTGAATGATTTTCATTATTTCTATTGAAGCAGCAAGGATCAGACAGCCATTGTACTGAATACTTAGGGGCTTTTCTATAAAGTTGTAGGAAATTTTTTTTAAGAGGACAGTAACTTCACACTGCCAATCTGCCCATAGATCTTAACTCTGTATCAGCACCCAATAAACATGCAATCACATCAGCTTTTTGCAGGAGAATGAAAGTGAGAAATATGAGTGGCTGGCCAGGCTCACAAATTCAGTCTTCATGTTATCTAACCTGCAGACAGCATCAGAGTTACTGGAGGAGTTAATGTGCAGTTCCAGCAACCGCCAAGCAAGCCTATATAGTCAAGGGAGCCATTTAACTTGTTAAAAGTGAAGAACATTCCACACCAAAGTGCTGCCTTTCATTTATGCCAAAAGAAATCCTTCTAATAGCAATATTTAAGACTTCTTTGGAGCCCATTGTAACACACCTTTGTTCTTTTCATCCTCTTGCAAAGCCCACTACTGAGAGACCAAAGCTATAATTTCCTCTGCTTGTAAGTGCTCCATAGGTTTAGCTGACCTTTAGAAAAGGCATTCTTTTCCCTCACCGTCTCCTTTAAAAGCAGCTGGTTTTTCAGAGCACACCCTGTGATCCAGGACCTCCTGGTACCATGGGAGTGACAGGCAGATACATCCCACAGCACCGAAGACCACACAGGATCTCCTAAACGCTGCCTTGCTTAGCGGGGTGGTGGCAATTACACAAGAAAAAAAACATTACTAGACATGCAGAGCAAAGAGCACACTGAGCCTCTGACATGTAATTCTGTCACTGATTGCCCCGCTCTTTTCTTGGCCAGCACTGCACTATTCACCAGTACCTGGAGCCCAGGTTCCTCCTGTCTAATGTCTGTTATTAGCCCTGTGTGGAGCCTTGGGCAAATCACAGGGACCAGCTATTACAAACGTCCCCCTCCCACATCAGCCTGGCTTGTGCATTCACTTGAGGCAGCCTATAATTTCTTCAGATTTAAAAAGAGGTTATTTGCAAGCCAGGCAAGCTCTTCATTAGACCAAAGCATTTGTTGTTTACCATTCACGTACAGATCTACACAAAATAAGGCAACTAAAAAGGGCTTTTACGGTACCACGGGCTCCTCCCCCACGTGCTCACAGGGGGAGAGCACACTCGCCATGAAGGAACACAGTTCTCTGGGAACAATAACCACAAGTCACGGCTCAGATGAATTCCAAGGGACTTGCCATGACAGAGACTTGGTTAGATGAGCAATACTTGGCTGATCCCAGCGGACGGCCTGCTAACCAGGGCGCAATCTGCATGGGAAACTGGAAACGCTCCACGATCCCCATGGATGTGACCCTGCACTTGAGCCCTTTATGACCCTGAACACAACCAGCCACACACATCTCTGCTTTTTATACACAGCGACTCTAATTTACACAGAGCCTTTTTTTATTTGTTTACTTGTTTGTTTCTCTGCAAGTCAGGCAAGTAAGTATCCTTCCTCTTGTATTTACCTCCTAAAATCTACATGTCAATGTCTCCCAGTTTTCCAGACTGAGAAATTGCAATTTCCTTTTCACTAAATGCATTTAAGAACTTTGTTTAATTAGCTTACATAGAAGTCTACAGGAACCCTACATTTAAAAGTTGTCCTACAGTTGCAGAGTAGAATTATGACTTAAGTTCTGTCAAATAATGAAAAGCATTAATTGCTGATCCTGCCAGTCCACAGAGGAGTCAACACAGCCTACCATGGTGAAAAAGGAAAGAAGGTGCCAGGAGCTAAATCAGAGACCAGCTCCACAGCCTATGAAGCATCACAGCTCTTCCTACACTTAATATTTACCACATAATTTGCAGTTCTCAGGTTTTACAAGGATCAGAGCACTGCATCTCCCCATTCAAGTCGACTGCCTTTTAGCAGAGACTGCTTGTGGCATAACTTGCTGACAGAAAACAAGCAAACAGCTCCCCTTCTCCTGCAGGTACTTCAGAAACAATGGGCACACCAGTGGTGTCCTCCCCTGGACTCTGCCCGCTTCATCACTCCCTCAAGTAGGAAGGGCAGCAACCAACTGTAAATGCTCAAGGGTTTCATTCCCATCCTTTTACTCCTTAACGCTGATTTTCAATTAAGCGTTTTAAAAGAAGCATTGTGGACAACTTGAACATTTCTGCAAACTCTACGATGAGTCTTGTTTTCAATCGCTTCTTCCAACAGATGAAAACAAACTGTTTTTATTAGCTGACTTTCAAAGCCAACAGACAACAAGACGAAGATGAGCAGTGCCTCTTCAGGGTGATACGTGGGAGAGAGATGTGCTAAACAGATGGGTTTGGTTTTTTTAAGAGACCTGCTGAGCTGCTGACCAAGAGCGCAAAGAAGCCGGGACTGAGGGAGGTGCTGTTCACCCAGCCGTGGAGCTGTAGCCCCTGCGCTTTGGGGATCCACAGACATAACACCCAGGCTGTACTGTAGCAGCAGGGAGGTAATAAGCTTTCAAAAGTAAACAGTTTCCGCAGTGATAATAAGATTCCTCTGCATTATTATGACAACTTAATGCACACATAACACTACTGAGTTGCAGGCTGATACTGTCCAGACCATTTGAGATTCGGAAGAAATACTGTAGGAGCTTAATGGAAAAGTTAAAAGAGCAGATTTCACCCCCTGCCACTTCTGATAGTGAGACAGGGAAAATGCCAAATTTCATCAGCAGTGAATTTTTCAGTTATTCCAAAAACTGCTAATTCATCATCATCTTTTCACAGAGTTAACTACAGCCAATAGTTTCATTTTTGAAACCTCACACTCTTTAGTCTGACATTGTCTGGGTGTGCAAAAAGAGAGGAAAGAATGAAAGGACAACTAAGACTATCTTCTCCAAAGTCCGTCACTGAAAGTTTTCAGCTGCAATTCTTCCCAGAAAACCCTGGCTTAGCCAGGGTCTCCTTCTCCCAGTTCAAGATCTTTGAACAAGAAAGGTGGGCATTTTATATACTCGCTATATAGGACATATTTAGAAATGTGGTTTTATATAAACTTAGGTTTCAACTCTACAGTCCTAACTACAGTCAAAGAGCATATTCAATGCCACAGTTAATACTGATACTGTATTCTTCTGATATTAGCAGCACCAAGCATTACCTTGATAGCTAAAGTTGTATTTAGCATGTGCTATCCTGGGTATATGATTTCAGAGGATTCAATCAGATATGTGATCTCCCTTTAAGAACACAATTCCAGAAAGGTAATTACAATACTTCTATTTCTGTTTTAATCAGATACTGACACCACAGCCATGTACACTATTTGAGGCCTTAAAAATTAACAATAGGCAATGATTTAAAGCATACTAACATAATGTTTTGCTAGATATAGGACCTTAAAGGTCTTACATTTGGATCCCAAACTTGATGCAGTCATCTGAAGAACATGTGAATCTAAGACTTTGCTTTGGACCCAGCTTTAACTATAACTGATCCTGCTAGTTTCTTTAAAGAGAGAACATATGGAAAGCTAAATGAACCTAAGAGTGGGATATAGTAAAACCAGATCAAACAAGCTCTAACATCAGTCTGTAATGGACATTCTCATGTCACTATAACACAACAAAAATACTACTACAACAAACCCCAGACTAATGAGAGTCTGGGCTATCTTTATTTATACTGTAACTCAACATCTGGTTCATGAGAGGTTAAATTAATTAATCCATCTGGTACAAATCAAAAAGGTGCTCTTGAGAATGCTTAAGTGGCTTCTCAGTTGTGTTAAAGAGTTTGAGGATGAAAGTTCTTAATTGTCATGAAACCTATCTTTAACATAACCAGGCTCTTGTCTAGACAGATCAAAATGAATATTCTTTCAGATTGTGTTGAACAAACTTCTGCTCTTTTTCAGATAAAACACAGATGTTTGTTTGGCAGATGCTTTCCAAACAATAGAGGCATTTATGTAAATATTATTTTTAAAAATCAACATTAGTACAGAGTCCCCTCAACCTACCATAGGGACAGAAAACCCAGTACCTATGAATCACCAGTGAAATAATCCTAACAGCCCCATATGCATGGCATCTTATTCTAGCACTAGAGTTTAGTGCAGCTGTTAAGTCTTTACACAATTAACTTCCCTATAAAGAAACCACAAAAAAGCATTAATGATTGTAACATTTCATTAATTAGTAGTAAATACAGGTGAATCACCCAGACGAACCAACTCAGTAGAACTTCTGGTGCTCACAGCATTCTAATATGCTGCTAATTAAGAACATCAGCATTCCTTTTAATATATTGGCTGCTTAAGATTTAATTCATATTGTACCAGCTCTCATTTTCCCAATTCAGAACACATACCAGGCAAAGACTATACAAAAAGAAAAATAAAGCCATTCCATTCACGTTTGTGGAGATAAATTCAGCATTTTAGCTTCCAGCTCATTCTGCTTTCCAAATTAGGATGTGAATGTGAGAAAGACAAAGAAAACGTATGTGAGTGTGTGCACACATTCACATACACAGTCCCATCTCTTTTTTTGGGTAGGAAAGGACTTGTTTCTGGGAAGTCTTATTTGCTTGCAGACACTGGCACAAGCTCACCTCCAGGATGTGAGGTCCTGGTTCAGACCTCATTTGTGCTCCATGTAATCAACCTTTGGGATGTATATTTATGAGGAAATTAAACTCTCCTCTGCAAGAACCATCGTTTGAAAGTGTTCTGCCAGCCACAAGACCCAGCCATCAAAACCGCAACCCTACAGGCATTTTGCAGCCATTTCTGCTGCTCACAGTCCAAACCTCTCAGCTAGGGATGAAGGCACCACCATGCACGAAGATAAGAAGAAAACTGATGACAATAACGCTGCAAAAATCACATCAGGACCTACTGTAGAGTTTCTCCTAACTTGGAATAGTATCCGGTTCGCATCAATTCAGAGATTAACAATTGAATTAAATTAAAATATACATTCTTACCTCCTTGCATGCTGAGTTTTGCAATATTCAGCTAATAAAAAAAAACATGTAGCACATGTATCTTAACCAGCCTTTCCTGGCCAGTTATGTTGCAGCTGCATTGTATTACAGCTTTCCTATAAAGCTGAATGCCAGTTTCTACTCATCAGGAATGCTAGCACTCGCTGGCACTGTGTGACCCTAAAAGGGACAGCCTGACTATCTTAACAGGAGTTAAATACCACATGACAGATCCTTTTCGGGTGGGGTTTCGTTTTTTTTTTTTCAGTTGTCATTTGAACCACTGTAAATATAAATGTAGAATGCTGTTTGGCCAAGCTGGCTTCTCAATCTGGTTTTAAATAATCTTAGCATTGTAAATATAATAATGGTAATGGAATAGTCGAGAGGACCCTTTAATAGAAGAAACTCATTTGTGCTCATCAGTGGACAAGGACAAGAATCATTCTGAAGTGTTTGCAGCCTGAGAGAGTCAGGTAAAGGCTATACAGGTGACTACATGGACACCAGACGCAGAACTCCTCAAGATTCCTGCATAATCTGGTGCCTCTGAAGCAGAGACCACAGTTCAACAGCAGTCTGCAGAGCTTTGCCTTCAGGATTTTGAGAATTATATATTTTGAGAACAAAATTGTCAGTGGACCAGAGGGCTTCAGCGTTCATGACTTGTCTCATGAAGTGTAAAGTTACAGAATAAATCAGTGAGTCACTAGTTTAGACATATCTCCAAAAGCAAAATGAGAACAACTACTACTATATCATTGCATTTTTTAAAAACAAAACCCAAACCACTCAGTGGATCCTCCCATCTGCTTTCTTCTCTGCGTGGATTGCTTCAAATCCAATAGAGCTTCTGAACAAGTTATGTGTTTAACAGCAAATACCCTGAAGAACTGTTGAACTAAGATTCAGGAATTGTCAAATATAACCCCTTGAGAATTTACCTAGAGGCAGAAGAGGGAGAAGAGAAACAAAGCTATTTCCACTTTTTCTTGCTAGAAATTTTTCAAAGTATTAGAAAAATATCTAAGGGTTTTGCATATACTAGAACTGAACAAAGAAATGCCTTTAAACAGTACAGAAACTTCAGTTTCACATAGACACATAGCAGTTTATAAATCCTTAATTCATCTTCTCTTTCCCACTTGAATTCCCTTTCTACAATATTGGTTTCCTTTAAGACTGAATATTGTCAGGAACAAGAGGTTTCAAGTGAGTATGATAGAGTTGCATTTGAGAGCTTATGCTGATATTGAGGATGTAATCAGCCCTTCCTATGGACAAAATTGAAACGCACAATCATCAATTTACTGTAATCAACCAATGACCTCATACTGTTACGGAAAGTGCAAGCAGCTCACAGTAACCAAGTCACTCTTCAGCGGGGGAAAAAAAATAAAATATTCATATGACTTCCCTAAGATGGAGCTCATAAGAATCCACATCCATGTGAGCTAACCAGGTCTTTGCTACTTACAGCAGTTAGCTTAGAAACAGGATTCCTGCAGTTAACCTGTCTTGATAATGATAACACATAAAGAGTTAATTTCTCCTAACAATATGGTGAAAAGAGAGAGTTAATTGCTAGATGCATAGCTGCTTAAGTTCTTTGCACAGTCACTAGATTTTGTACCAGGCAAGAAGCAGAACTGTATCCACACAGATTACATGTACAGTGTCAGTACCCCTTCCCAAACGGATTCCTCCCATGGCACATTCCCAGGGAAAGAGAAATTCTCTCCAAAGAGAAGAGTTCTCTAGAATCTGACCTCCTTTATCTCCTAAAAAGAAAACAGCAGCAAAAATTCTTCAGTAATTACATTTTTTCCAGGGGAATTATCCAGTGATGGAGACATCTGAGGAGTGTAATCACTCCCAGTGCAGTATTCCTTGAAGGGCTGAAATCCAAATAAGAGTGTGCCTGGGAGGGAAAATTAAGGGGGAGGATAGAAATAGAGGCATTAAGAAGGACAAATGTTCTGTTGGTAGACAGGCTCATGATGAAAGGGGGATTATGATGATTAAAGAAATCTTAAAAAAACAACTTTAAAACAAGGAGAAAAACTCCCCTTGCTACAAGAAACAAAAATAAACAAAACTGTCCTGGCCAAAAATGCTGCATCTCCACTGGGTCCCTTACATGGCAAATCCCAGTCCTTTGTTTGGATTTCATGTTACTCATCAAGCGACGACATGTGCTCTGTACATCTTTGTGGTTTGCCCATATTTCCCTTCCATCTTCTGGAGTTTCACATTTAGTTTAAGTTTTTTTGGGGGGGAGAAAGCAGTCTGGCTTATGTCTCAACGGCTTTGCCAGGCAGGCAGTTAGTCTTGTACACTGACACCACCAGCTAATCCTCCCTGTATTAGGCAAAAACGTCTGACAGAGATCGAGTCTTTCACTACATAGAGCGGCAGGTAGACGTGCACATGCCCTGCAAAAGAATAGGGCCAGAAACCATTGTTCAGGTCACTACGTTTTCTGTTACAAACTGTTAACTTTTGTGGAAAGTTCAGCTAATAAATCTACCCAATTTACTCAGAGAGCCAAGATTTCTCTCTTAATGGCCAGGCTCCCTCTGCCTCCTCTAAGCTGTATGAAATAGCAGCTCCAGCCTTCAGACAAGCAACAATGACCACGTGGAAGATGCTCTTGGACTCTTCCCCTGCCCTGAGAAGCTATGACAAGGACCAAACCTACTCAGGGAACCTTTCGTCCTCCTGAAAAAGCAGCTGCCAGGAGGAATACGCACAATGCAGCGACATGAAGAGGCGTTGGTATTTGTGAACCAGACTGCCAGCTGTCAACCAGCTATTAGGTTGTCCAGGCTTGCTCTTATACCTTCAGAGCACCATGGGTTTGGGTCAGGCATGAAACTTCTGCAGGTGTTTTGCACTACAAAATCATCTGAAATTTGACGCCTCAAGTTGTGCCGGTAAATTACATTGCTAGAGGATTTATGCTGCTTTAGACAGAAATACACTACTTCACCCAGTTTATCACGGGCACCATCTCTTGAAGGAGCCACCTGCTCCCGCCTCCATTATAATTCCAGTGATGGGACAATATTTGGCATGGAATTATTAGGCAACAGTAAAAATGCATTACTCCCAGGTCTCCACATGCTGATAAGCTATTTAACCAGTCAACTATTTTTAGCTCTGCCAAGCAATCAGGATGCTGTTCACAAAACACTTCACCTTAAAATATAATTGCTTTCCTCAGATGACATTGTCAGGCTCTGTTCTTTTCACCTTAAATGTGAAACTTCAAATAAAAAAAGATAAGATGTTTTATTGAGAAAGTAAAGACCATTCTTAATGGCAGAGAAAAAAATGAATGTATAGTAGCCTAAATTTTACTTCAGTGATACCAAGTGATTATTATCACTCTTTGTGAAAAGATGTTGAGACCTAATGGATAAGATAATAGGGAGGAGGCAAACTGGTCAATAGGAACGAAAGGAGCAGCATTGCCTGTCACCAGGCATTTTTGAGGCAGCTTTGGAAGAAGCCCTTTTCATGGCGACAGCCTCAAAACCATGAGAGCCTCAGCTGATTTAAGGGTCATGTCTTCAGCATCTGCGCTGCTTGCGGGAAGCCTTCTGCCTTCAGCATCAATCAACTGCCCACAGCTTCAGAGCAGCTCTCCCACTTAGCAAAGCTCAACCTTAACAGCACAATCTCTAATATCAAACCATCTACTTTTTTCCCTGCCAGACTCTTACCCTGCTATCATCTTTCCCTTCTCTCATCCCCTCTTGATCCCTCAGATCCCACACTTACCATCTCCCACACACAAATGCACTTTCACTCTCTTGCAGTCTCCAAAAGCCTTTCTCTAAAATACAAATTTTTGCTCAAGCTGTCCATTCTCCCTAATCTCCACAAGTCCTAGCACTTTGATCTTCTCAGGCTCGGAACGAATGAGACCATCTGAGGTTTCAAGATATTTGCAGACAAGTCTAATTCCTGCTCTGATCTCTGGGACATTTATGCAAGCCCAGAGAAATGCCATTTAAAGCAGAGTTGCTTTGGGTGTTACAGAGCATCACTTAGATAAGCCCGGGGTCTGCTATTCATAGAGTGACAGGCTCATTTATGGGGCAGAATAAAAACCCAGAACAACAGAATACCAAGTGATCAATGTCTATCAAGACATCAGCCGAAGAATTGAGCAATAACCTATGTTACATTAGTGTTACCAGAAAACAGAACAGGCAAAAATCAACCTTGCACAGTGACAAGAGAAGTCTTCGCTGTATCACAAATCACCTTCATCCTCAGCACATTTTTTGACTGTTACACAGTCACATTTGCAGAAAGGATTCATCTTTATCTGAAACTGTAATTGAATGGCAGTAGTTACCTCGGTGACATTTAAAAATCTATCACTGTACTTTGCTGTCAACACTTTATAATACAATAAAGTGCCTCATGGAACAAGTCAGAACACAGCTTAGGAAGTAGTTCCTATGACAACTATATGAATTGAGGAGATGGCAGAGATCCCAAAATGTCAAATGGACAGGAGCACACAGGTAAAGAAAATCCAGGCTGAAGTCAGCACAGTTCCTAAAGCTGTGCTGAACTGCAGCTCAGAGCCTGACTCTAGCCATTTCTGTAATTAAACAAAGTCTCTAATTCTCTAGGTACTCCAATTTTCACAGAAACTGCCAAGACCCCTGAAATTTATTATGCAATCAGTCCAGCTGATTTCAGCAGACCTCTGTTGGGACTAATCATTAAGAACGAGGGAGGAAGAACCACACTTCCTGTGAATATTGTTTGTTGTACTTCAGATATTAAATAAGAGTGGGGAATTTAATTATCAGTCAAAATACAGGATTCCCATTCTGCTTATGACAGCGTGTTCATTTGCTTTCAGATTATGAAACAGAGCAGCAGTGGGATCACATTCACCCTTTGTATTTACAGATTTATTATTCATCAGTCACCCAGAGACAGATTTGTTTCATTGCCACTGGCCCATAACTACACGCTCTCTGTCTAAACGAGAAATATGGAAGCCAACAGAGCCTGCCAAAACTGTGTCTCCAAACTGCAGCCTGTTCACTGCCCGAGTGGTCCCTGACTCCTGTTCCAGGAAGGAGACAGCCATCTCCTAAGGAGGTGTGGGGTCAGTGCCATCCTGACCCATGGTCGTTGCACTCCGTGCATGGCTTGGTGGTCTGCACGGGTCAACACTACACCGTAGCTCTGCATAGCTGGGAGAAAACCTTGGCTGAAGCAGAGGATTGCCAAGGAAAGCCCCTCAGTCAATTCTTTCCTCAGGACTGCCTACCTCCATCTCTTCTTCCTCCATTCTTGCCTTTTCCTTTCTCTTCCTTTAAGCTTGCTTGGCCTTTCCAGCCTCTTCCAGGCTTTTCTGCTTCCTCCCGATTGCCTCAAACAGCAAGTCTCTCGTTCAGCACACAGGCCTCAAGTACTTCCATCATAGACCATCTGGGTCTGGAACACAGAAGCATCTGGACCATTGGCCCCTAAAGCAGGGACTGAATTCTCTTTTGTTGTAAAACTAAATCTGAGCACCAGTTTGTTTGGAAAGCCCTTCAAAAACTAGCTCTCTGTGGCCTCACGCCAGTCTTTGCATGGTGTGACAACTGTACATGCCTTCTGTAGCTGTCCCATATCTATACTCCAAAGTCCTCAATTAATTTCTAGGAAACAAAAAACAGTTTGGCACACTCTGAAGGTAAGACTGATCTTTTCAGTTGCTCTTTCATTATCAGCAGAAGCTATCCAGTGGAAGCATGCATGAGAAACCTAGGTTATTTTTTTAAAGAGCATTTTCTACTCACACAATGGTGATAGACCATATGACCCCACTAAGAGCACTCAAGTAGGGTTATGAATTCTCCAAGTCTATGAGCCTCACACATGAAACAGCTCAGTAGGAAAGCTTACAAGCAAGAGAAACACGCTCCCTACGTACTTATAAAGGAAAGTCCAACAGATGTTAATATCACAACAATGACTTGGTTCAAGTCCTTCTTTGGTAAAATCAGGAGAAGGCACTCTCCTTTGAACACAGTTCTGTTGACAGTATGGGAAAAAGGCACATGCCTCAACCAGAAAATGCAACAAGAACTGCAGCTTTTTGGCACTCCCTAGAGACACAAGAAGAACATTTGCCACATTTTCATTGGAACTTCAACCTGAGAGGGGACAAAAAAATAAGCAAAACTGATAAAAACATGCCTCAGGAAGCCAAATAAGGTAAATGAAGAGATTACATTCTTGCCCTCCAGTCAAGTTCTTTTTACCTTACATCCACCCCAAATAAAGATAATTTTGCCACTCGAAACCACAAAAGAAGAGTTATTTGCATACAGGATAGGCTCACAGAAAATTAAACTGCTGTGGAAAACTAGAGCTTATTATGCAAGAAATGTGATAAGCTAAAACATACAAAAAATCCTCCTTGAGATCTGAGCAACGCGAGCTAAAAATACCTCTACTGCATGTCATTTACAAATTCAAAGGGTTGTTTAGGCTGTGTTTAGATTGTGATCAAACAACACTCGATACATTTTTTTCCACTTATGATTAAAGATAGTGCTGGATTTTAGGTGTTCTGATTGCTTTCCTTACTTCATTTTTATTTCTATTTTTAATTTGCACTCGATGTTCCCTGCACCGCTGCCGAACGCAAACAGCAGTGTTGGGAGGGGACCAAGGGAATGTATGGTTACTACGCACATTGGCCACTCTTCCTAATGAGAGGCAAAGGACCCAGAGCAGAAACTATTGCACAAGAGCAGCCTAGAGAGTGCATTCCTGATTTACACAATAAAGGGTTGAAGACATTGTGTTCCCAGCCTTTATTTTTGTTCACGTACATGCTCACATCTGGGCTTTGCAGGTACAAGCACTAAGGCAGACTATTAGCCACCTGCACACACCTTTCCAGTAATCCAAATTGTGTTTAAATAGCACAGCTATCTCTGGTGCCAAAAAAGGTTTCTAGGCTCTGATGCATCAAGCTACCAAACATCCAAAAATTCCTGAGTCACAGGCATTCAGCGCTCTGCTGGTGTTACACCACACAAGGTAGCATCATCCTCTGAAAGCGGCCCAGCTCTGGGACAGGTGAAAGCTAGTGCAAGGGCAGATGTCCTGGAGCCACACATCAGAAATGCTGTGCAGGTGCAAGGGTAGGTGAATTAAGAGTCTCAGCACAGCTCTTCAAACTTTTCCTTCTGTCAAACTGCAAAGAAGAGTTCAGTGCTGTGATGAAAGATTCTTGAACATAAATTACCATCATTTTTCTGTTACGTAACATGATTTATCCAAAGCATGCACTGGGCTCATTCCAGTTTCCACTGAAGTCAATAGAATTATAAGTGTTCAGCACCTCTGAAAAATCAGGACATGCTTATTCATGGGTATAATTTATGGTACCCAAATTAGAACATTCTGTCCTTAAGTTACCAGTGCAGAAAAGCATGGCTTCTTACTCCTTTCCCTTCTCTAAGGATATTAATGGAGCAATATTGAAATTTACCCCCAGATCTTCAGTGAAATGCCTAGAACTGGTCAAACTTTAAACAAATCACAACAACACAAAAGATCTGAAATACTAGGTCCAGAAATCTCTTCTGCCCATCCACTAGGTCAAATTGGCTCCAACCAAGTTATGCATGAAGAGCCATCATCTAGCAAGGACATCTGGAAAACTAAACCAGAAAGCCATGAGTTAAAAGCAACAAAGTAGGAAGTCTTCTGTACTGACAGCTCTGCTCATCTTAGTGGCCGTTGTCTCAATGAAGTACTATTTACCAACTTCTCTTTATACGTCTTTTGGACACAAGCCTTCATTCCTTCTGGATGTGTTCACAGCTTTGGTTGATCAAGGGTGGCAGTAAAAATCCAAAGACTGGTCATGGATTTTTTTGTTTCTTCAGAGCATAGCAAACATGGAAATCTGCAAAACACAGCTCAGTCTTGCTCAAAGCTCCTGGAATCTCTTCTGTGGTACTGAATTGAGGTGACTGTTGCTCTCAAGCTTCCCTATAGGGTGATGAACAAATGGGGTTGTAAAGAATGAACCCCTGGGTTATTTCAGGATGCTGAGAAGTTTGGGACTGCTAAACAATGCAAATATCCTCAGCCTGCACCCTACTCCTGACATCTTAGTCTAAGTCATATCACAAGGCTGGTATGGTCTTTTCTACACATCTTTAAGATATGCAGACATAGAGACAGCAGTTTGTGGGTCTGACCAGCCAGGCACATCCATGGCACTCAGTTGCAAGGCAAAGAGCGCAGCCTAGGTGGCCAGTCCCAAGCCCTGCAGCCCCATCATGGAACAAAGAAAAAGAGAATGAGGGACTGAGTAGAAACTACCCAACCGGCAGGTTGCCAGTTAATCCAGTTTGGTTCAGCTCAAATTCACAGCACGGCACCGTGCTGCCAAGCCACGAACAAAACCGTACACTGCGATATTGCCCCTTGTTTCTTTACTGCCTTCTCTTGATTACAGCCACACCTCCCTGGGCATCTTCCTTCCAAGGAAGCACTGAAGTAGCGGGAGTAGTCCAATGGGCTCTGCTCAGTGGCATCTAAAGCAAGCAAAGGAAGTCCTTTTTCTTCTCTGCATTGCTAAGCAGGATCTCTTTCCCACCTAGCCACCAAGGAGTTCCCTAAGCTTTTCATGGACCTTTTGCTTTGCAGAGCAGGTAGGCACTAGGTCAGCCCTGCCAGCCAGAGAAGCACACACACCCTCACAGCATGGGGAGGGAGGAGTTAAGTGAAACTCTTGGGCTGGAAATACACCAGAGCCAGCAGGAAGATGATATTTTCCTTACACCAAATTAACAGATCTTGTTTTTATCCGGTCCCCTGGGCCCCACACAGAGGACGGGCAGATGGATCCCGCCAATCACTTGATGCCACAGTTGCACCACACAAATGTGCTTGAAGGAAAACTCCTGCAGCACTAAGAACAAGGCTATTATAGGAGTCCAGAAACAACAGCTTGTGTGTTCACATTTCTATTCCAAGTTTCAGATTTCTTGAGAAAACAGGAGGCCAATCTAATCCTTTTGACTTTGAATCCCTTAGAGAAAGGCTGCCTAATCTGCTTGTCAGGCTGACAAGGAGACACAAACCTTGTTCCCCTCAGCACTGCTCCAGACCAGGTCCACCCTACCTCCCCAGTCTCCAAAAGTTAAAAGGACTTGGCAAGAGATCTACTTGCAGGTGATCAGACAGCATGAAATACAGCGATTAAACAGAGCTGGCACATACTGTAGAAGAGCTAAAAACCCAAAAGCAGCACTGAGGTTCACCACTGCAGCATTTAAGTTAAAAATATCAGGCTGGTGGAATTACATAAACTCATTTTTTACAAGTTCCTAAACTTAACAGTCCAAAATGGCCTAAACCACACAGCATGCATAAGTCATCTGATGAAAAATGGTGTGAAAACAACCATCCTGAAACCCCACGAGATGTCATTTCTTTCCTTCATTCAAACATCTGAAATAATCTGAGACTTTGTGTACAAAGACACCTAGCAGCACGTGATGAGAAGGTATTAACCTTCAGAAGGAGCATTTTTCCAGTAATGCCATTTCTGGAACAGTGTCTCCCAATTTCTTTATTCTTTCCTTCACGCCTTCCAGCACTGGTCTCCTCTGCCCACTGAAGCCACCTTTGTACCCCGCCTTGAAATGTATCTGGCCCAAACCACGACACTTCCCCAGCTCCACGAGGTAACAAACACGTCCCTACATCAGGGGTCCATTTAACAGCTCCATTTTTCTTCTGAAACTGTTCAGTCAAGGCAGGTTTTACAAGTTCCCTCCAACCTCAAGGCAAATAGACAGTTAACTGCAGAATTTAGCCCAGCACTAGAAGAGCACGGTGACCCTGTGTTCCTGGGAGTCACACACGTTTGCTGCTCCATCACGCAGAAGGGCAGAGAGACGACTATTTTCAGAGTAGTCAGCATGTCCAGGTTATTAACAAGGGGACATTTCTGTCTCTCAAGGGGGCAACACACACACGCAGAAAGCTTCCTCTCGCACCTCATTTTGCATTTGTGGACACACACCATGTCCCTTCATTCTGGTGACGTCTGAATTTTTACACATTCTGTAAAACAATACACGTTAACTGGTTTATCCACCACTATTCCAGGAACAATTCCCCCCTCCAGCCAAGCACGGTATGGCCTTTAAATATCTTTCACCCAGAGGGAAAGCCTCTAGGCTAGACATTGGATGACAAACCTGGAATGAGAGTTGAGAAATTTCTGAAACAAAGTTATTTCCTAGAAGACTTCACCATGAACTTTCAGTACAATTAACAGCTTTTCCATATTTCAGCTAGTTTATAGAGAAAAGGTGATGGACTTTCTCACACATTACTTGACACCTACAAAACCTATAGGATCCAACTCCTTCTCAAGGGCTTCAGACTCTCCAAACAACATGCACATAGTGGTTACAACAGCTGGCTATACCTGCAGCTCGATGTACTCAACCATAGAATGATGACAATATTTAACAGTAATTATTTCATAGGAGGTGGTGTAGGAACGCTTTGTAAAGCACACTGATTCACTAACACAGTGCTGCAAGTGCAGAAACAATAGGAAATTGTTCTTTTACAATTGCCAACCCATTACTATAGTTTTATCATCTGTTCATGTAATGCGGCACTCAAAACCAGCTAGCAATTAACACCACAAGAGATGGGAAATCCTTTACATTAAACCCCCCCACAAGCACCAGCAAACTTGCAGTAGTTTCCCACCAGTGAAACTCAGAGCAGCATTGGCCCAATATACACAGCAAAGCCTGAATAACAGAAGAACCTCCCCCAGCTCAGAAACAGCCTTAAACCCTGCATCATTTTAAACGTCTCATATTTGCAAGAGAGGAGATCTATATATGAAATTGTAATGAGGTGACTGATGATCGTTACCTTGGTGACATTTAAAACTCCACCACTGTGCTTTGCTGTCGGCACTTTATAACACAATAAACTGCCTAGCAAAGGAAGTCAACACAATACTCGGAAAATGAGCTTCCATCACAACAACGGCCTTCTTCACACCTAAACAGGTCTGATGCCATCACTTGACCAGCAGACCCTCCTTTGAGAGGCTCGGCTTGCCTGACGGGGGAGCAACTTTGTGGGTGCAGCTGGCTGGTCCTTTGAGTGTTACGAAAAGGATTTGTCTGCCAGTTTTGCTGGATCCCCACTGGTATTTTCACTGCCAGAGTAACACTGCTGCGGCTGGTGGGCTATCTCCTCTGTTAGCAAACCAGAAAGCATAGACCAGGCTTTAACAGCTAAAGCACGTGGGAGGGATCCCAAAGCAGAAGCAAAGAGTCCAACAATATTGCTGAGGTGCTTTCCACTCGCCTCAACTCACACACTGGTCAATACCCAGCGCCCATATTGCAAGTGCTTTAGGGTTGGCAGAAGCACAATACAGCAGAACATAAAGCACCAGATTCAAGACTTGCTTTCAGAAAGGTCATTCTTGAAAGTGACCTTGACAAAAGCCAGTCAAAACCTTTCCCCAATTTTAAAGTTCTGATGGCCATTAGGGTAAGTCTAAATGATACAGCCTAGTAACTGAAGTTAGTATTTGTGGGTTTTTAAATGTAAAAAATTAAATCCACAAGAAGCCAAAATTGGCTGATTTCCCACAGAATTAAGGTCTCAAACAAAATTTTGGATACAACTAGTTCAAGAGTCCCTTGTATCATGCATAATATAACATTTCTGTTGTCTTAATTGCTACTCAGAAGTCAGTCTGATATCAGTCAAAGCCAAGCAGATGGTTTTAGTGGAGGACATGCAAGTTCTGCACGTTTCCAGCTATGCAGTCTTGAGTACAATGATCTGTTTATTGATTTCAATGCACATGTGGGTGGTTTAACTTAAAAAAACTAATATTAGGTATCACGTGTTACAAAGTAAACTTTTCACTTACAGGAAAGTTGTTTCTATAGTAACTAATGTTTTTCTAGCAACACATTTCACATTAGGGTTGCTATAGAAACAGAACTGTAGAGATGTTTTCAGCAAATAGGTTGTCAATAGCTTTTCCCCCAGCCCACTGCACCCTAGCCACCATGTCTACCTAAGGACAAACATAGCACCCTACTCACTGTGTCTACCTAAGGAAACGCTGGTTATTCTCCTAACAAGAGTGTTAAGTGTTCCCTGCCCACATGAGAACATAGTTTTCCTCCACTGAGTCTCATGACCACATTTTTCAGAAGTAACTGAAATGCTCAATTCCGGATCAGGTTATAAATCCAGAAAAATTGGAGCTGTTGTGCAGGAGAGTATCAGTGGAACACCCTCATCTGTAGGAAAAGAGTAAAATTACCATGCTGGAAACACTGAACAGTTAATCTCAGCTATGTTCATCCTCATAGAAACCTCGGTGTGCTGCTGGTACATGTCAAAGGGACATCAGCTTACTCCAGGAAGGAGACTGAATCTCTATGGTTTTGAGCATATATTTAGGCTTAAGCATTCCCAAGGGTAGCATACAGACTCCCACTCACATCAAAGGAAAGTCTGCAAAAAGATCACAGCTATAATCTGGCATTTACATAGTCGCTAGGATTTTAATTACTATTTGTTCAGTACCTTACCATTCATTCAGTAACAGCCATGTGTACACCTTCAGGACTACCACTGTTCCTGACCTTTGCTTTTCCTTCTCTCCCACTCTTTCATTTTTCACTTCTCTTGCCTGAAGTGGTTTTTCATCACAACTCCCTCCACCCTTTAGCTCCCCACCCCATCAAGAAGTACATTCTAATTTTCACTTACATAAGCAACCCTTTCAGTCTTTACCTGTTCCTCCTACTTAAATAAGAGCTAGGACAGACACACTCATCTGGATTTGGCCACATTGGTCCTTGTTAAGGCAGCTCATTTGCCAAGCCAAGACAGGGAACCATAGCAAAGGCTGGTCCTACAAGAGACAGTAACGAGCAACTGGTGGCAAGCTATGAAAGGTAACCTTCTCCAGCAACACAGCTGTTTACAGCGTGCGCTTGTTACCCCTTAATGCCTGTGGGTGTCTTTCCAGCATGGAGAGCAGTGATCTCAGAAAGACTAAGGTGGGCTGAAGATGGCTTCTCTCCAAGTAGTTGCCTTCCAAGGCTTTGTGGATTCGGGAAGCCACTACTGCTTCATTTTACACTCAGTTCTCTACTGCACAGATGATCACCCAAACAGCAAAACACTGTGGATTCAGAGCACCCAGCTGTGTCCCTCACGTCCTGTGAAATAGCCCTAGTGAGGTGATGCACAGCTCTCCTTAGCAGTCTGCCCTGACGTACACTGAAATGCTTTATCTGCTGTGTAAGTCCCCGCTGCTGCTATCTACATCTTGCCTTCTCTTAGAAAAAGGCTTTGCTCCTTCAAGAAACTTTCAGCATCAAATTGTTGGCTCAAACATTAGAAAACCAAACTCCCATACAGAGGTGCCACAAGAAGGGTAAGAAGCTATAACCAACTAAACACACTCTACTCATACCTGAGATCAATTGGCTCCAAATTTATCACCAGATCTACAGTATCTTTTACAGATCTGTCCTCTCCCAGGACCATCTTTCAGATGGAACCTGGTGAAGCAGCCTAAAAAAATTTATACAGAAGGAAAAGGAGCGATTTATTCAAGTGTCACTAGGCATAGGTTCCAAGTCAAAACCTGGTTAAAAAAAAAAAAAGAGGCATAACACAGGATGCTGAGACCTAAAGAGAATGAAATGAGCATTTCCATGCCACCTTCATACCAGTGGTGGCTCTAATGCTTTTTAGCTGGGAAGATGACCAGGCTCAAAGGGCAACTGCTCAGGCACCGTACAATTCCTGTTTCCACAACTACTTCCAGTGCTGGTTTATATTCTCCCCTATACTCAGTATGTTGCGATGCCAGGCTTGGTGCTGGCATGTGCCATCTGCAGTTAGTACAGGGGAAAAAATAAGAATCAGAGTGTTTTGAAGGCCTAACGCAGATGGACCTGATGTCCCCAGTGGAAGAGTCATTTCTGCTCCATTCTTTATAGCAATCTACAAGAAAATGTTGGACTGAGGTTAGGTGATAAAACATGTTTTTTTCAAGCTCATTCTCCAAACTGCAGCAGCACTAGTTAGAGTATTTTCAATTATTTAATATTTCTGTAACTATGCAATGAACACTGAATATGACATCCTCCATCCTCTGCCCCCACCTACCTGTTAGGAACAGAAGTAGCAGGAATACAGCTCTTGGTACATCGTTCTGAGGTGTTACAACAAGACAGTCTAAATCCAACCACCTTTAAGGAATAATTTTCAGGAGCAGAGCAGTAGCATTGCTTTTTCCACTAAAGACACAATAATACAACAATTTAGCCTAAAAGAAATATGACAAAATTTAACTGGGAGAGCCCATCACTAGGGTTTTGAAGGGACCACCCTGTACCAGGCATAACAGGAAGGAAAAAAATCTGAGCTCTGAAGAATACCACCAGAATTCCAAAATAGCAATATATGGCTTACTAAATGGGCCTGGACAGCAACTTGAGAATGACCTTAAAATGCTTTTGCTGACAGTTTCTGTGCAATACAGTGAATTTTGCTAATTCATACATACAGGTCTCACTCACCTTGGCCTCTGTTTCCTTGCAAAGCCTTAGGCTGGAAGATGCTCAAGCCAAGACTTACTGTTTGCACATGCCCAGGAAATGCTAAATATAATCTGGACAATATGCAGACAGATCATTTTTATGAACTTTTTAGGTCAAGGTCCATGTCTTCATTTGCACCTAAACAGCACCAAGTAGAGAATGAAAATCTGTCCCAGATACAGGTCTCGGCACTACTGCAACTTAAACAGTAAGATTCAACTGCAGTCTTCCAAATTTTTTCTACCTCTTCATCTAGATCTTTATTTACCTCACCAGCTCCTGCAGCCTAGCTGAATGGTCTCACCAGCCTGCTTACCCCAAGGCAAGCACGGTTCTCTGCAACTTCACAAAGACTTGCATTCAAAGAGAATGACTAATGACCAGTGCCTGGAAAGCTAGGAAGAGATGAGCCCAATCCAAAACCGTCTACATCTATAGCACTTATGAAGTGATTAATAACCTCACTAATAAAGACAGAAAATAAGTCTCACTAGAATTAATTAGCTCTTATGTCATCATATTGCCCCACAGTTCTAAATAGCTCCTTTTGAAACAGTGATAAAAGTAGGTCTTAAAATGCATATCTATTCCTTTTTGTTTGTTTCGGTGCACAGCCTTTTGATACAGACCATTTCCTACATGTCATTCAGACATTTTACATTATTTACTGAGTTAAGGAACAATCCAGAAATCAAGAATTATAATGGGATCATTTCACTAATAAACTTTCCATGCAGCAGACATGCATTTGGTCAAAAGAGCCAAGAAGAAATGGAGTATAAGATCAAAAAGGTCCTAAGCTATCCTCAGTAACAGTCTTTTCAGATGCCACAGTCTGTCATCTAACATGTCCTAGCGGGTTCAGAATTATTTCATTCAGTTATCAACTGAATCTAACCCATAAAAATAAAAACATACTGGAATTACAGGCACAACCTATTTACCTTTTCTTTTTAACCCTATCTTAAAAGAGGTAATGTATGAACATGCTGTCATAGGACAAGAATCCACTCCCAAATACATCTGAGAGGAGAAAACTATAATGATTATGAAACGCACATTTATATTTTAATCACATTAACAGAAGCATTAGCTTTTCCAAGGATTTTTATTTTGGCATCCAAGGTCACGTTAATGAATAACATCCATAGAAGTGAGCCACCAGATCTGGGTGCAAGTTCGAATGCACTAAGTGTTTAAAAGTTCTTGAACACGTCTCCCAGCAGAGAAATATTGGCTGTTTAGGCTTAATCACTAATGACCAGAGCTTAACTGTTAAACGTAGATGATACTGAGGACGGCATAGTTGCATGTGTTACTTTAGATTCACCTTGCCAATTCTCAGTTACAGTATTTAAAATCTGCATTCAGTCCCTTGAGATCAAATAACAAAACAGTTAACATTTCATTCATAGATTTCAGTCGTTCTAACTTTTGGTTGTCACAGATGAAAGTGTTAGACAGGCAAGGCCTATGTCCATATTTGTTTTGAGGCCAGCTTGATCCTATTTTTAGATCACGTTATTCAAGAAAGTCACAAGTGAAATTCCAAATATTTCAAAATTCTTTATAACCCTCACCCCAAACAGATTTCATCCGTGCCTCATCCCTCCTACAGGGGTTGCCATCAGCAATACAAATTGTTCTGCCATTCACATGATCTGGTTTTGGTTAGAAGGAAAATACATGCCCTGGAGACAAATCCTTTTGTCTCCCACAGAAAAAAAAACCCCAAAGTATTGAGTTCTCACACCTTGCACAGTAGACATATCTAACCCCCTCTGTTTACTACTGATACAGATCCCCAGGTTCAGCCTCAGCCCAATCTAATTATCTGCTCAGTCATCTCCTCCCATACATCAGGTCACACTAATAATTTCAGTGTTTGAGAGTTATTCCAAGCTGATGGAGGATTTAGATTTTAGTTGTATTTCAGAAGTTGGCAACGTCTGAAGCTGTCAGCGATTTGCACTGCTCATTAAATCAGGGAAATGAGTTTGAGTGATTATAGCTCTCGGTCCTTAACTAGGCAACAATCAGGGGCTTTTAGAAACTCATTTAAAAGCACAGAAGATGCCCTGAGGAAAAGAGAATGGAGTTTCGCACTGGGTAGGACAATTTCCCCAAGCAAAGAGAAGCGGTAATGATAAGGGGGGGCGGGGGGGGAAAATCCACCTTCTCGAAATGCCCAGAAGTCCTTCGGAAGGGGCCCCTTCACTGTACCTCACTGCAGCTGCTGCTTACAAGTTGCTAGAAGCAAACCCTGTAACAAAATTAGCTTTTCCAAATGGCAAAAACAGAAGGTGGCAAACTGTGACATATTCCCAGGCTCATGCACCAACAAAATATCCTGTAAGCAATTTTTTTCTTTTTTTTTTTGTGTGTGTGTCAAGGAAAACTTTAAGCACAGGCTGGGAAAATAGTTACGTTCTTAATAAGGATGCAAACTTCTACCCTGAAGTCAAATCATACTGATAAATAACAAAGCAGGTGACATTTCCTATTGACAATCTCCACTGGCTATTTTTGTAACTCTGAGAAGCAAACTATTAAAAAAAAAAAGTCTGTTGTGTTAAGATGGTGGATAAATTGGATGCTTGTTAAGCCCTGATTGCTTCTTAAATATTTGGCTAGACATGAATCTCTTCAAAGAAAGAGGCTTAAGGATTTTTCAGTCTGATCCCGTAAGACCTGAATGTAAAGTCCACCTTATAAAATATCCTAGTGCTTGCATGAAGTCTCACAAGATTAGCTTTATTACTGAAATCGGACTGAACTGACTGTACCACTAGACTCAGAATCCAAATACGAAGTGTTCATTCAGAGTTGGGCACCTCAGATTGCCCTAGACTTTTTATTTATTTATTTTAAATTTCAGTAAATATCACAGCATTGTTCCAGTGCACCAGGATAAGCACAGTGCTCAGAGGCCACTCAGATATCTTGCCCAATACACCCTCCAAACCTGCAGGTACACGGCCATACGCATGCCCTGCACAGGTTTTGTTCAAGGCAAATGTGTTATCCCAAGCTCTGCTGCTGCCTTTTCCCATGGTAATTTTGCCCCAGGACATGCATGACCTCTGAAAACGCTGTGTGATGTTTTACGTTCAGGATGTAAACAAACACAGCATTTTCCATTTTTTCTCCTTAATCCAGACAGGACACTAGGCTTCTCTACCTTATTCTCTTGGTAACATACATCAGTGCAGTGGATAAATATGCCATGTTTAAGATAGACTTATTAATCTTCTGGCCTAAAGGTCTATTTTTATAGCTTTCCAAGGCAGTATCTTATACCACAATGAACTCTGAACTGTAATTAGTGATGCCGTCTTAAAAAAGAAAAAAAGGTCAGCGTGGAAAAAAGGGAAGTTGGAGGTAGGAGAGCTTGCTGGACTCTGTCGGTGGTATAACAGGTATCTTTTGTACCATGCCACATTTTATAGTCCAAAGCCAGTAATACCAGCTGCTCAGCATGATGACTAGTCCTTAGCTCTTGCTGGACAACACAGATCTGCATACCTGCATCTCTGTCACATAAAGTCAACAAAAACCCTGTAGATGGAAGCTTATCTGTGCCCACATCAAGACACAACTGAGCACAGCTCCAATGCACCACCGGACAAAGCGCGGGCAGAGGCATCACAACACAACGCAGCACGCGCACTTCTACAAGCAATCGGAAGGTGAAAAACAAAGGTACATGTTAATGAAAGAAAGCTTTCCTCTAAGATTCTTGCGAAGAGAAAAGTGAAAGATACCTTTTCACAAGCTCCAGCAGTCCACCCAACATTACACTATACAAAGAGCTGATCTGGCATGAGGAGTTTTGCTACCAGCTTCGCAGGACAGGGTCACCCAGTTTCACCTTTGCAAGACCCCGCAGCTGAGCGATGGGTGTTTCCTCAAAGTCAAGACCAAAGCTCCACAGGGTTTCAAAATCCTAAATCCTGCTGAAAGTATGCTGTTGCCATCGCAAGAGCTATAAATAAGTCTCCTCAAGTCACCTAAACCCCCACATCAGTATAGTTTCAAATAAGCTTGGACAGAAAATATCAGCTACTCCGGGTTTGCGTGCTTTGTTCTAATAGCATTGAACGGCTGGGTAACAAGATGAAGAGCCCTTGTAAAAAGAGACAAGCAGCAATAAATTGTATTATGTACTAATACCCACCCTTATTGACGCTTATCTGTAAAACTAAGGTCTGCACAGACAAGGGGAGTTAAAAGCTCTGTTATCGTCAGAGATGGCTCTGTCTGCAGCAAAGTTTATCCAGGCTCTGTCCTCCCCATGTCTGGCTTCTGGACCAGAGGGATTCACGGAGAGTTTCTGACTCTACTGAAGTCAACAGCAACATTAACTCCACTGGAACCAGGTCGCAGCCACACAAGTAACGCTGTTTCACCTGTGCTACGTGTTTACATATGAATAAAACAGCAGAAGTTTTTAAGAAAACTACTGACCTCATAAAGTACACCTTTTCCCCCCAGCGGAGGCTAGCACTCACACACAGAGGCACCGTACCTATACTCCACCTGTTTGATAATTCACACATTATCTCCAGCAGTTAAGTCCTTCCTTTGCATCAGCAACAAACCTGCAAAGTTTTTGTATATCCCTACGCCTCTGGGACCAAGGTTATGCAAAAGGAGAGGGTTTTGCAGCACAAGAAAAAGCAGCAGTTCAGACTCAAATTTTAAAAACCTTTACCTACATTGCTTACATCCTTCTAATTTAATCTCACAAACTCACCTCTGCATCAACAAACAGTTTACACTTTAAGTCTGGTCTTTTCAGTCTCTTCTTATATCAGGCACTAAAAATTGATGGCTGAATGCGCTCCATCCCAGGCATTCCTGATCTTGAGGGTTTGATCTGAATTTTAAGTGCTATTGGAGTAGAGTTAAAAAAAAACTAACAACCCAAACCCGCTAAAACCTGTTAAGCGAGATCAATACATGGTACAGAAGAAAGTAGCCCTGTGACTTCTTTGGGAAAGAAAAACAGCAGAGAGCCAAGAAGGAAAAAAAGAGAAATAGAAACAGCCCATGTACCACATACAAGATTGCTCTCAGCTGCTCAGTAACTCTGGGTTAAATACCTCTGTCACCACTACAGGTGTTACCAATAGGTGCAAAAGTAAGATGCTTAATTTTAAAGAGAAATCAACATATCTTCTGAAGAGCAAAACAATTTTAAGTCCTTTATAACAAGAACATATTTAACTACCCTAAAAATAATCTGAGGACTGTTGAGACAGTAAGTAGCACATCCCTACTGCTGGGAGTTCATTTAGTAATATCCTGAGTTCTTCCAGAATTTCTTTTTCCAGACTGCCTTAAAGGTTTAAAGAAAAATCTAAGAGACGTCTATTACAAAAATACATTTTGAAATTCCTGCTTGTAAATCAGTTGAATATGTTTTGGATTTGAGTGTTATATTAACCCTTTTCCTTCAGATGAGGACCATTTTTATACCAAGTGTTTCCAGTATTCTCCTACAAGGACTTGAACACACAGTTCTGTTTCTTTTCAGCAGCTCATAATGCTGCTGTCTCCCTAGTTGCTGTTCCCTCTTCAAATCAAGGTATTGAGGGTCTGCTTCCCTTTGGGTTGTACTTAATGTGATATTGTATATGCAAGATGTAAAACATTTCAAACAATTTTCTTTTTTTTTTCCCATCCTCTATAAACCAGCAACAATGCTATAGAGTTACAAAAATGTTGTTACAGGATACCAGAAGAGTTCATAACTTCTAGTATTACTGCTACACCTCCACTATTTATACATCCACCCAGCGAGCACAGGTTCGAGCCTGGAGCAGATCTCTGTGTGCGGATGCTGAGAGGTCATGACGGTGTTCCCACTGCTGACCATCGCTACCATGCTTCTTCCCTTCCAGCACTGCCAGTGACTAACAGAGTGACAGTGGCACGATCTGTACATTTCTCGTACCACCCTGAGCATTCAGAGCTTTCAGCTCAATCCCTGCTGGTGCCACCCCATGTCAATGCAGGTGGACACCACTCTCAGTGCAGAGTAGCCCTTTAAAATGCCCAGTTTAGCTTTCAACATTCCCAGAAAAGCAGAGAATGTCTGCACCTTAGCAGGTACTGGCAGAAGGTCCATTTAACCTTAACCATTAACATCATCATTTGACAGCATCTTTCATTATCCCTCTTCTTCAAGGCTTTGTGGTATGCCAGTTCATTAGCATAAAAGATCAAAACTTCATTTACAAGACAAATACCATAAACAAGAAATTAATTCAACAGACCAGTTAATTTCAACTGAGAATGGTGATGTTAATTTCAGTGTTCAAAAAAACCTCTCACTTCAGTAATTAAATTCTGTTCCACCAGATATAGTCAAGCATATGCTCTGCCTACACAAGGACTGATTAATTGACCCTGAGATGACATCATCCACCCAGCAGTGGGTATCAAACTGTCCTACATGCACAAGAGGCGTTACAGTGCGCGAGATATCACCTGCTGCTGCAGAAAAGGAGAACTTGCTCTTTTCTGCCCCGCTGAGCTCACCAGTCCTTCCACATCGGTATGCAGGTTTTCTCTTCTGGTTGTCAACAGCCTCTCCCTAAGGTTCCCACTTCCAGGATGAGGTTAAACAGACTTCCCTGAGGCAGAAAGTGTGATGATGAGCACTGGACGAAGCTTGGTGCTACTGTCCACATTCTTGTATTCACACAAACCTGCTCCCCCTTTATTGGCTTGGCGCTGAGCAGTGTTTACGGGATTTGCATGGGGACGGTGGCAGGGCTCCAATTCGTGCTGGACATCAGACCACAGGCTCTGCCTTTGCAAGTCTCTTTATCTAGATTGATGAATGCAAGCTTCAGAAAGAGTATTTCAGCAGCCTCGTATAAGCGGCATTAGTCACTGCTGCCTTGGTGCCTAGAAAGAGCCATCAATTTTTGTAAAGTAGACAGTCGCAACCTTAGAAGAGATGCAGCCAGACTCACTGACTCTGAGCTTTTTTTCTCTTTCTGAATCCACAGCTCCACTGAGACCAATGGGAGTCTGGACTTTAAAGGAATGCAGGATTATGCCAGTTAGGAGACGATAATAACCAATATAGAGCCAATCCCTTAGTCACCCAGACGATCCATATTGACATCCACCACTAATGGAGACAACTGTTGGGTTGCTGGGCTTCCCTGGATCATCTCAAAGATGCAGTGCAACATCCAGCCGCTGTGGTGACAGAGGACTGCACATCTGGATCTCCTGTGAAATGGCTAGCAACCCATGAAAGCAGGAATATAACTTCTTTAGTCTTTTTTCTCCCATAAATCGCCATCTGAGAAGCATTTAAACTGTGAGGCTCATCACTAACCCATCTAACTTTCTAAAACAAGAAGATATATAATAAACAGGGAGGACAGAAGAAAGAAACCAGTGAAGTTTTACACCTTAGAAAGTATAATTAAAATACAACAACCTCTTTTGGAAAAACACTAAATATACACATAGTGCTTTTGTATAATCAGTTGTTTGACAGCATTCTTAAACTAAGTGTGATCACTAAAAGCAACACTGAAATTAAAGAGCAAATATATGGGACTGAAGTGGGTCTCACGACAACACCAGGGAAGAAAAACTAAAGATGTCGGTCAGAATGACAGGATTTTGTTTAAGAACACATGTGCTGCTTTGTAGCTTGGAAAAGAAAAATTGATTTTCCAGGCACTGCTATAAAACATGCCAAGAAACAAGTGTAAACCAAAGAAAGCACAAGCTATAACTAGATAATAAAGCATCCAAAATTTTCCATGTATGCCCATTTACGGGAGGAAGAAATTACCCTATGCTTAACTTTGCTCCCTCTGTCACAGGTCAAAAGACAAGAAACATTTATAGAAAGCAGAACTGAGTATTAAAACCCATGAGCATAGAGAATTATGGACAGAGCTGAGTTGATGAGCAACCTGGGACCAGCATCCTAATGACTCGCTTGGTACCGAGCAGTAGCCACAGTGCAGTAACCCCTGTGAGCCCAGCAGCGGAGCCCGATGTGTTATGAAAATGAGGAGTAAAAGGAAATCTCCTCTCGGATGGAAACCCCATTCTGACCACAGAGGTCAACTAGCAACTGGTGACAGACAGCACGGCTATGTTAAAATATTTATTATTACAGACAAGACACGTGTATATCAGTGACCTTTCACTGAGCTCAAAGGAATAACAATGATTTATACTTATATCACTTTATATTGCACTGTGCAATAATCTCATTTAAGTACATTTTTAAACTTATGCTACAAGTTATACAGCCAGATAAATGTACGCTACCCATACATACCAAAGGAAAACTTCAGAGGAGCAAGAAATTGCTACAAAAATGCAATCAGAGTAGATTGGGCTAAAATGGCCATGAGGTTCTGGTCTATATAACAGAAGTTGAAGGATTATTAAGAAAATAATTCCACTTGAATTAATTGTATACAGCTTGGTTAATTCTTTTGGGTTATTTAACCATGCGTTCCAAAACTGCACTAATTTACTCCATCACTTAATGCTTAATGCCATCTTGACATGTTTGCTTTCATCAGCCTGCTGATTGAGTTCCCATCTTATGCATCTTTGTTTTTTCCTTTCCTTTTTCTTTAATTTTCGAATTTTGGTAAATGTATCAGACTCACATAAGGTCTTGTCAAGAGGTTGAAAGTCAGTGCTTGGAGCTGAATTTGTCATTCCCAGCTGGCTCTGGAGGAAGATCTGCAATGACAGATCCCCAGGTGTGGCCAGCCGGGAGGCAGCAGGAGAAAGTCCCTTTCCACACGGCCTTCGAGGCGAATACATTCCTGTGCGCTAGGGGCAACAGGCAAATGCATGGAAGAAACTGCAGGAAGAGGAGGGGTGTATCTGGCATTGGCTCTCCCTGGAAAACCAAAGAAAACCTCAGGGCTGAGTGAAGCTGAAGGGACGAAAAGAAAGGTCCGTTTTGTGAGCAGAGGCCAGTCGGTCAGCCTGGGATGTAAAATGCACCATGTCCTGTTTCACAGAACATGGTTATCTACCATGTTCTGGCAACGCTCTATCTGCGTGTCCTCATTTTCCTGCAGTGACACGTATCACCCAGTGTGCATTTGCACTGATCTGCCCCCCAAGGAGGGAAAACTCTAGAGACCAGACAGGACTGCACACAGCCACCTGTATGGCTGCGACTGCTAAGGGATGCTGAAATGGTGTTAAATGGGAAACCCAAACATCCATCTGTTTAAAAACCCAAATATCCATCAGGCTCGCATGCTTCCTGCAGGGATTGTTCTGGCGCATCTCTGTTACAGACCTGGCCATTGGTATCGCTCCTAATGTCCACCCTGAAAGGGAGACAAAATCCATCTTGATGCATCCGCCCAAGGCCGGTCCCAAGCCCAGGTGTGGGCAGCGGATAAGCAGCATCACCAGAACAACAGGCGCTGGGGAGATATTTCCTTTGCCTCGTGTGCTCCGGACTAGCAGGTTATCTTGGTGTGCAGAGCAAAGCTGAGCAAACCCTGCGAGTTCCTTCCAAAAAAAAAAAAAAAAAAAGGAGGGGGAATAGATGTTATTATTGGTGTCCTATTGTAGTTGTAATAAAGAAGTCTACTTCTTCAGTTAATTTATTGCTGGTTCTCCCTGAAACAACAAACAGCTCCGACTGCTGCTGCGAAAACAGTCAGTGGGGAGCTGACTGGCATCATGTGAATGCTACACTTCCCCCAGCTGACGCCAAGATTTGAAACCACATGGCAGTTCTCAGGGAGATCACAAGGATTTGTTACACTCCTGTGAGGATTGTAGGACCATGAACCAGCAAATTATTACAGTAAACCATAAATATAATATATTCATCAGTGACAGACACAATATTATTCCCCAAAAGCATAGGAACATCAAGCTCGCTTGCTGAGCTCAACAGCTTGAAGGCCTTAACTTTACATATAAAAAAGGATAATTAGAAAATATAATTAACTGATTTTATTTAATAAAATTGAATAATTGGCTTATCCTTTCTTTGCTGAGTTTTTCATATAGATTACAAGCTACAAAGAGAATAAGTTGTAAAGAACTGGGGACACTGCTACTTATTTATTTCAGTATGGATTGAACATTGTGGTATGTTTCCAACCCGGAGTTTATTTTTTATGTGGATCTCCCAACATTGGTATGACCTCATGCCTTGATGAAGTAAAAGATCTCAGAACTGCAGAACCTCCTGTGTATTTTCATTAGCCCATAGACACTAATACTGTCAATGTAAATCTGCCAGTCACCCAAGAGGTGAAGATTTTGAATGTACCTAACCAATGCAGAAGTATAAATTCCATTTTAAAAGTGACTTCATTACATACAGTCGGTATTTTTAAGGTATTTAGGCCCTGAAAGATGCAGACAGGCATATACTGGAATTTTCTAAGATACCTACCAATTACATTATATACAAAATTACATTCAAGTAATTACTCTAATGGTAAGGGGAAAGCTGACTTGAGCTACTGTTGTTCTATTCTCCAAATCTCACTTTCAAAATGGTTGATAAACTATTCTTAATTTTGATGCTGGCCAAAACCACGGCACGTAATTCCACTTAATTTAATATTGACTTGACCATCGTTATCAAAGCAAGTGCAATAGCACATGCACATTACAGGAGAAGTTGGAAAAACAAACGTGACTTGCAAAAAAGAGCATGATGATCTGATGAAAACCACCAGACCTCATCAGTGATGAAGAGAAAGGCTCGGTAAGAGCTGCACAGGGTGGAGGAAGCTCCAAAAGGAATTCAGTTAGTGAGAGTGTGATTATTGATGATTCAGCATGCAAAAAACTTTCTCAGCCAAATCTCTGAGCAGCATTTGAGAGCACTGAAATGAGAGAAATGCCAGTATTCAAAAGAGGGCCAAGTCGTGGCAGGCTGGACGTCACAGAGTTTAAAAATAGGCTGCTGGATCCTGCTGGCTCCGCTGCTTTGAGGTATGGCTCACGTGGAGTGTTGCAGTCTGCTCCAGTCTCCTTCCAGCCACACGGCATCCTTCCCCGCCTCTCCTGCCCTCCCCTGTGCCACTGCAGCCAAGCCAGACAGTGTTTGGCACGCCGGAGGAGGTTGTGAGGTGCCGGCTTGTGGAAGGGAGTTAAGGGATTTGACGGCATTTGCGCAGATGTACATGGATAACCACATAGACTACGCTCAGTTTTCAGACTGTCCCTCAGATTAGCAAGTATCACTCCTGAGAACACACAATCACAAAACACAGATTTTGAACTCAGAGTAAATCAAAAATTCAGCTGAAGTGATAGTTTTAGCCCAACTAATAATTGACAACTGCCCATAAAAATGTTTAAGATTATTTTTATCAGTACATCAGACACGCAAACCACTCCAGTGGGTAACACTCACATCTGATTCCCGATGTGGAAATACCCCGCTGCCTCCAGGATCACATGGTATAGAATTCAAATGTTAAGCATCTCTTCCCTGGGGAACACTTGATGCCTTCCATTATTCCAGTTTTATATTCATTATTAATCCTTTTCAGATAATTTCTCAAGCTAATAGCGCCCCAATTACATACAGTCTTAGTAACTACGAAGAGCAGTGAGCAGCTTAATACAGTAATAGTTCTGGACACATCCATTTCCCATATATAAAGGACTTTAGTAGCACAGTTACCTGAGCTCTTTCATTTTTATACAAGTGATCTCAAGCAAAAAGGAAAGAAAGAGGAGGAAAAATTTGCTTCTGGCACATGATACTTGCTCAGCACAAATATTTGAAACTGTGGGCTTCCCCTGGCATTTATCTGTACCCTTTGAAGCTGCACCTAGACAAGGGGCACCAGAAATACATGCTCTCTGTTTTCATCTCAGGTGTAATGTGAATACAGCACATAAAACTACTTCTGGCTGTATTATTTAGCAACATGATCAAATAGCAGTTGTTAAATGAAGTGTTTTACTGAGCGACACCAATGTGCGATAACCAAATAAGAGGCTAAATAATTTTTGCCGTGTCATACAACTGTAACAAATGGCAATGTTTATTGTCCTACTAGCCAAATCTTCATCAGGCCGCCCCATAATTAAATCTACATATTGAATGCTCCAGAACATGGACCTGAACTGGTATGAGTACACATACATGGGAAATAGACCATAAAGAGCTTTTTTTTCTTTTTTTTTTACCAATGCATGTTCAGAATAAGACACAAATATTCATGTATTTGCCATCACTTTTACTCCTTGTGCAGGTGACTGAGCAAAATCCATATACCTGTGACAGATCCTTCATCTAAAAGGCAATTTATACACGCCTGCTGTAAGTACCTTTACGATTGCACCATGTGCCTGCAATTAAGGGCTTTGATCTTCCACAAATTTAAGCATGTGTTTCAGTTAAATGCCTCCATCACCTCATTAGTTCAATGGGAACTATTTGCATCTGAGTGCATGTAAATGGATGCATGCACAGGTATCGAAGCATGAGATGTAACAATGCAGATGTTTTTGCATTTTTCCTCCTTCAGGGAGGAAAACGTTTTATAGTGGCCTTCAATCCTGGCTCACGGTACCTCATCACGGCAGAAAGGAGGAGGAACAGATCCCAAGCAGCATAAAAAGCACTCCCAATCCTGTTGCTCCTGGTGGCCACCTACTCCCCTGCCCAGATGTTGTGGAAGGTCAGGGAGATCCCAGATGAACAGCCACCGCATCAACAGCAGAGCCATTGCATCTTGGATACTGATCTTTCTGGGACACACCAAATTTGCCACCGACCTGATCTGAGGTGCTGAGCTACTGAATGAGACGTTTGCAGAGCTCAGGCGCGTGTGCAATTGCGCCATTCGCCATGGTGGGTGTCTCAGGTTCGGTTTATACAATCTTTTGCATAAATACAGAGATGCAATACAAGACGTTGTAGGTCTCTTGCTTTAGACCTACTGGTGTTAACAAGCTATAAATAGGATAAAGCAGAATTCATAGAAAGATTTCTGGAAACCTACTTAAAAATCTGAACCATATTTGTTTTATTTCAGTTTACCTTATACACCACTAAATAAACAAAGATTGCGCAGAATGTGTGTAATCTGCAGCAGTACCTAAATCAGTCTTCTTCATTTGCATGTTTTACTTTAAACTTCTGAGATACATTTTTATGCAGAGAAAAATAAATGTTACTTTCATTCTCCTGAAGCCCATTTTTATACTTTTCTGTGGTAAATTATTCTTTTAATTTGGAGTGTGGAAAAGAGACTGAAAAGCTATTTTCTACAGGCTGAAACATCATTGTCAAAGTAAAATGAAATCATCCAGTTGCACAAACCTAGAGTTTTTTGTAACTACAAATGTCTAAAGAAATTCTGGTGGAGCTGTTGTTCCGAACCAGTGCAACAGGTAGTGATGGTAACAAGACTAACAATGATAGAACCAAGCAGAGATAATTTAGCACACATATCTTTTTATTATTGCTATTTGAAATATCTCTGATCTCTATAGCAGCACTGCTGTGGATAAATATTTCGCTTCTTTCCTTTCCTTCTGTAGGTAAATTTACATTTTTCTTTTTAGATAGCAACTATCATCCTAGACACTAACTGTCATATGTGCGCCAAATTCATCCTGGAGTGAATCCTTCATCTTACAAAATGTTTAGTCAGGACAGTATTGGATTAAGTAAAATTAAAGTGAAACTAATTCTGTTATCATTATTCTTTTTAATCAGAAAGTCTTAAAGGCATAAGAAAAACAAAATTTATGGGCCACTAAGACCAGACTCCCACCCCAGATATTCTGAGCTTGGGAAGAATGTGGTTCAACACTCTCCAAGTGTGTTTTGTAGTTTACCTCACTTAGATCTAAGCTGGAAGATAACATTTTGCAGAGTTTGGGCCTTATGATGTTGTATAGCACAGCTATAGCTCTTCCTGCCCCCATAAATCACATTTTCCAGGGACTGGAAATTTGTGATTATGGCCAATGACTGGGATTGGCATGACACTTTTGTTCATTCCATATCAAACCCAGAGAGACGGAAGTGCAAAAGAGGATACAAGATCCAAGAAATCTTGTCTCAGGAAAAACATCTCTGCCCATGGGAAGTACTCAGCATATGGAATCGCATACTGCTAAGGATCATGGAAATTGTGCACTGCTTTCTCCTCTCTTAAGACAGCAGGATCAGAGAGATCATAGAATCACAGAATGGTTTAGGTTGGAAGGGACCTTAAAGATCATCTAGTTCCAACCCCCCTGTTGTGGGCAAGGACACCTCCCACTAGACCTGGTTGCTCAAAGCCTCATCCAACCTGGCCTTGAACACTTCCAGGGATGGGGCCTCCACAGCTTCCCTGGGCAACCTGTTCCAGTGCCTCACCACCCTCAGAGTGAAAAATTTCTTCCTGAGATCTAATCTAAATCTACGCTCTTCCAGTTGGAAGCCATTACTCCTCGTCCTATCACTACATGCCCTTGTAAAAAGTCCCTCTCCAGCTTTCTTGTAGGCCCCTTTCAGATACTGGAAGGCTGCTCTAAGGTCTCCCTGGAGCCTTCTCTTCTCCAGGCTGAACAACCCCAACTCTCTCAGCCTGTCCTCAGAGCAGAGCTGCTCTAACCCTCTGATCATCTTTGTGGCCTCCTCTGGACGTGCTCCAACAGGTCCATGTCCTTCTTATGTTGGGGGCCCCAGAGCTGGACCCAGTATTCCAGGTGGGGTGTCACGAGATGCCACAGGATGTTTAGCCATCAATTTGCTAAGCACTGTTCCAAACGCTCTCTGGTGTTTCATGTCTCCTTCTTGCTCAATATATTATCTCTTTGGCATTCTGCCACCTTTGTCATAACTGATTATAATTTCAGTTTGATGAAAAACTTTGGACAGACTGTTCTGAGTCATGGCAGGGAGCAACTGTATTCATTGTAGAGGTTTAATTCATACCTGCCAAACCTCAGGCAGACAGTGCGCTGAAAAAGAACTCAAAATAATAGATACAAAGAAATTTCTCCTGCTGGAAACTTAAAATGTACTATGGCTCAAGACTCAGTCTTAATTTCTTTGTTTTATTGTGTAAATAATTTAAACAATAGGAGAATTCTATATTCAAGAGGGGTGCAGGTAACTCTGGAACTGGTATGATAAGTCTCTCTCAAAATAAGCATTATTTACTGGAGAAGACTTTCAGATGGTATTAGGAAAGGGTTAAAAATGCAATAAACTCTGCACATGGCAGCATAAGAGTAAATTAGTATCATCAGGAGCTGGAACTATCCAGACCACATGGAAAAAAGATTAGAAAGGTTTTCCTGCCCAAAGTAGCAAGAATTAGCATCCATGGTAGAAGTGATGCTAAAACCTTGCAGCATTGGAGGATGCATCTCAAAGCCTGAGGGAACAAAGCAGGTGGGAATGGGCTACAGGACAAACAAGGATGGAATTCTCCTTTTAGAGAGAGGACTGGACAGGTCCCAGCCCCTTAGAGTGCATTAGCGCTGCAACTCTACACACAGAGAAAACCATCACATCAACTTTTAAGGAATAACTCCTGCTCACAGCAGGAGACACCAGCATTTTCCAGGAATCAGAAAAGCTATTCATATACTTAGAATGAACTCATACTCTGACTACAGCAAATAATCATTCCTGCCCACAATACAGCATCAGATAGGGAAGTTTGTTAGGGAAGTTTTTAACAAGTCATTATGTGACGGCTTTCAGAGAACAGATAATTGGATGTGTCTCCAGGTCACTGACTAAGTAGTGTTACTTCCCGCTAGAGAGGGAAAGATCAACTGTAATTTCTGTAATTAAAAATAAAATCAGTATATACTCAACCTCCTTCTAACAGACCACAAGCATTTGTCAACTGTACAATTACAACATCGAAATTTGATCTACAAACCAGCAGTGTATCAGCATCTCAATCCAGATAAGCTTAGCTGATCCCTGGAAGCAGAACAGTCGTGTTCCACAGAGCTCCCAGGAGAGACGGTGGTATCCACCCAACCGCTCAACAAGTTATCAGTGGAGGCTTCACCGAGCTGGCAACCCAGCAGCCAAAACCCTGTTCTGTCCCCAGGGCAGCAGCACATTCTGCAGGAGGATATGGGGATTTCTATTTGTTGAACAAAGGGAAAGTCTCAGGATGTCATGGCATCCCACTCCAGACACGACTTGAAAACTGATGATTTATTAATTAAGCAAATCCCCCGTTAGCCAGATGCAGTCTCCACTGAGCTGTTGTGAAGTATACCAAGCTCCACAGCTGCAAACATGACTTGCTCCTTTTGGCCTCTTAGTGCAGCTCTACTCTGTAAAGGGATATAGCAAAAAAATTATAACCTTAATACTACCTTTAGAGTGCTTGTCTTCATATAAACGTGGCTAACAAGAATTACACCAGACCCTTGAAGAGAATTGGACTCAACCAGTCCATCAGCTTTCAGTGTTCAGAAAGCCGTGAACATCCTGTAACTTTCTTCGTGTGTTTGTTTTGGCAGAGGAGTCTAAAAAAATGCCAAAGATGAGAGAAAACAAACCTAAACTTCCCTTTGCTGGAGATAATCAGCCTCAAGGTCTCACCTTCACTGTATTTCAAAAGAAGGCAGCTCTAAAAACTGACTCTTCACGTGCTGTTTGTCTTGCTAAAACTGTGTTAGCCTGTGAAATCCTTACAGAAATACCCATACAACATTTAGTGGGAATGCAATTAAACTGCTGAGGAAATGTTTATACTGATCTAATTTATTCCTTTTCCTTCCGAGTTAAGTCTATACTGGTGTAAAGTGAGACTGGACAAGGCTAACATGACTAGTCCAATTTTCTAAGGTACCAATGACTGTAAAGCCATAAACCAAGAGGAATGAGATTGCAAAATAAATGCAAAAGGGATTCAGTACAAGACATCCATAAGTATATCCATAAAAATAACTGACTGAATTAATTATTTAAGTAATTTTATATACTATACACTACAAATTGCAAAACTACCTAAGTGACTCCAAAATCCCCAGCGAAGCACTTTTGAAAATCCCACACTGCAATTACATTCTGTTTTACGTCTTCTGGACGTTAAACACTTTTATGAGAGGACAGTTAAGTCACCGAAATAGAGTAGATGGTATCTCTCCACCACACGCTGTGTTGATGCTTGAGTGCCCATTTTCCAATTAAATTGGTGCATTGTAGTTTTATCTAGCTGTCTGACAGAAAAAGAGCAACTGCCAAGAACTCATTAATATCTTTTTATCAATGTACTATCTGCTAAACTAAGATCTGATTAGCAATGCAATCAGACATTGTTATAATTATGACAGCATTGCAGATATTCTATAGAGGCTGAAAAGCGTGGAGATTTTTCTTGTATTTGTAAAAAATAAAATAAAACTTTACCTTCTGTAGTCCCAGAATGCCTGCAGATACAGGAGAGTAGAGTGACCTTAAACTGCATTTGCTCCTACAGAGGAACTATCCTTTTGTGAGTTATTTCAACAGATTTGCCAAGACAGTCCTGTTTTCACTATTTTATGAGAGAAATAACAAATGCTAACATTGTTCTTCAATTCCCAACAGCCCCAAGAACCAACAGAGAACTCAGTTTTTCAATGCACACACCCCCCAAGCCCCCTTCTTTGCCAGATTAACCACAGAAATGACATAAAGGACAGATTTATTTGGCTCATGCTGGTAAATTACTCTTCTTTATTTGTATTGTGGCAGCCTCTAGGAGCCACAGCAGTGGATCTGATCCTCACTGTATGAGGACAAACAGAATCAAGAGTGTTAATTAAACCACAAGATGCTTAAAACCTATGCCAAAATACACACCAAATGAGAAAGAACTATGATAATCTGTGAACTTGCATTCTGACCACCCTGTGCCAAAAGACGTCAGCAAAAGCTATGAATACTACAATACTTAAAGAGCAAGAGAGATGAAAAAGCCTCAGAATCTATTTGAGATCCTGCTCAGGATATATCTGTGACCCCACACCAGTTTTCACTGAAACTAAGGGAATTTGGACACGAATTTCAATGGAAAAAACAAGCAAAAAGTTGCCATGATCAAACTCCAAAAGTATGCAACCAAAGCCTGCTGCCTAGAAGGTTCCTAGCAGGAAGCTAGAGCCATGCACAATTATAACCAAACAGGAAATGTCAAGAAATAATATTTATTTTTAGATAAATCCATGAGTTTCAGAAGTTCAGGATACGCGAATGACTAATGCATAGTAAACCACCAATGAAGAACCTGATTTTATTCTTATGATTTCTACAAGAATTATTTTTAGAGCAACATTTCATAAACTTAATAAGAAAGAAAAGAATCTTATTAACCAGAAAGCTGGTCTACATTTTGTGGCAATTGTGGTCTAAGCAAGACATACAGCTGAACAATAATTAGGTACAATAACTACATTATGCATGTCTTGCTTCTTGCATATGAGGTTCCACTTTTGAATTATAAGAATTACACATTGTTTTAACCTTGAATTTATCTACCTGCTACCATTGATATTTTCACATGCTAGGAAAAGCAAACCTCTCATTGGGATATCTTGCCTGGACTCTACTGCATTTTCTTTTTCTAACTGTTAATAATTTCAGAGGCTGTTGAATCATAATGAGATTAAATTAATAATCTGAATTTAGCAAAAGAGATGTTAAGGTTCACCATACAGCCGTGAAAGTATATGGGAGATTTTTGTCTTAATTTAGAAGGAGAAAGTATTACGATGCTATATGCTTTCCAAAAAAACATAGTAACCCACAGGGAAGTTTTTGAAGCAGGATCAAAAGCATTTATTTCAGGACTACTTACAGTTAAAAATTAACTAGTTCCTTTATTAGTAAAATGTAATCAGTCCCATAGAAAGGGACTACAGAGGGGTTATTTACTACATGTAGTTGGGGGTTTAGCTACAAGGTTAAATACTTTTTAAAATATTTTAGAGGAATGCCAATTACTCTTCTCTAAATAGATATTCCTCTGATAGGATAAACACGTAAGTTGTGGTGATTAATGACTACCCCTTACCACAGGTTTCCAAAGAGTTGTCGCGGCAGATGTGTGTAAGCACAAGCACAAGGCTCCACCTGCAGCTCCTCGTTCCCCGTGTGCAGACACCAGCCATGCAAGCACTGGGAGACCCTAGGGACAGCAGAGTCCCAGTCCCCTCATGAAATAAAATCCTATGCATGGTAGACTTTTATTGCAATATCAAACCTCCATCTTTAACTTCAGCAACAATAAAAATTAAAAATAATAATCTGAGTGTAAGTAGAAGGGTCCGATGGCTGGTGTGTGATCTTCCTATTCAAATCACTTCTGTATCGGTGGGACCCCGAGGCCACCATGCCAGCTGAGAGCGTGTATAAAAAAACATCGTAAAGTCTGCACGTCAGTGAAATTTGTATCAGTTATAAAATTCCTTGCACCAGCCAGGCAGGCTGGGTCCTCGATGACTGCGTTCTGAGCCTGAACACATTACAGGGTCGCTCACCTATGTGGGAATTTCACAGTGCTGCACCTTTTCCACGTATAAAGAATAGAGGATATCAGGAAGAAACTCTCCACTCAAAGTATCCGCAGCGATGCCAATGGGTGCACTGTCATTTGAGGGTTCCCTGACATTGACCACGACACAGCTGGGTCAGACGGGTTTTGTGGCAGCTACGCAGCAAGTAAGCAGAGCTCACCCTATTCCCACCCACCCCGGAGGTCATTCGTTCCGAGGGATGCAAAATCAGGCAGTGAGGCTCCTCGGGAAAAATGGCTTTGCTCACAGAGAACAAAAATACCACAGTCTGGCTCCGAGTTTAAGGGACTGCTTTAAATTTTCATTAGGGATGTGGAATTGCACAGAGCCACAGGAAGCAGAACAGCGGTGGACGGTGAAAAGCACCATCCGTAGGGTCAGACTGCAGTTCCCCACCCGGATTCATTGCTTTCCACTGCCAAATATTTCTCTTTTTTTTTTTTTTCTTTTTTTTTTTTTTTTTTTCTACAGGGCTTCAACCACTGATAAAGTCTTTTAATCAAAAGTGCACAGCACAACATCAAACATGTAATCAAACATTCATTCGGGCACTGATGTATTCGACAAGCAGAGTACAGACACAAAGGAACAGCAAGACGATGCTCATGACCAACAAAGCCAGTGGCAAGAATCCTGTTTTCACAACCACGTGCAACAAATAAGCACGTTGGATGTTTGCATGCTAGCGTGTTTCCTCTGAGCACAAAGTTACCCCTCGTGCATGCAGAGAGCGTAAATTCCCATGCAAATGGCCAGTCAGATGCTTTCACTATTATTTGGGACTATAATTACAGTAATGACTCTGCTACATACAGAATTATCTACAAGTCCCACTGAGCCTGGGAGCTCATTCAGGGCCTATTTCACCGTTTATTCTCCAGATGGCTCCGTTTCTAAAGGGAAGATTTCCAGCGGCGAACATGTGCATTTTTTTTTGCTATTGAAAATATTCTGCCTTCGCAGACGTTACGAGTCAAAACCACCGAGGGAAAACAGAGCACAGGCCGTACAGTAATTTCACCGGTGTTGCAGCGGTAAGACAGGAACTCCGATCTCTCTGCCCAGTCTCCCAGTGTCCTGACCGCTGCCTACTGGTGCAACAGCACCGCAGCCATGCTGCTGGGCGACCAAATTAAGGGCATCCCTACCGCTGCCGTCTGCAGAACAAGGTTGCCTGTGTGGGCCCAAAAGATACACTCATGCGTACCAGTTCCTGCTCACTTAACAATACAAATTCCCCAGTTGCTAATTTACTGGGTAGAATCTGAAAGGATAAGGTTCCGCTGGATGAGAACCGTAAGGATTAGGCCTTTATTAAGCATTGTGTTTATTTGCAGAAATACTGAAATGTAAATCATTTCAATTGTACCGTATACCCACACCTTTTTGTAAGAGCGATTACAGTAGTCATGCATGACGGTTTTGCCTAATACATTTTTTATTTTATATTGTCAAAATCATTTAAAATGCTGCAACACAAAATATATTATTGTACAAATCAAAAGTATTATGACTAAGATAATTATTTCACATTCACTGAATGTATCACGAGTATTAAAAATTGACTGAGCTAGAAAAAGGAATGTAATGGAAGCTCATCTCATGTTCTTAACTGGATCTTTGCACAGAAGCAAACGCCTAAAAATTGTGTGCCTGGTCACCTCCAGTGACATTTTGACAGTTTGAGGAATCTGTCGTTGGGGAACAACAGGTAAATTTAGTCTGGCATTAAGGACTCTCTCCCCCTTGAAGTGTTTCATACCACAGGTTCTGTTTTGAAAGCAGGGCCGTTTGGCCCCTATTTCTTTTCCCTGTCCACGACAGACAGAAATTCAGAAGGGCTGACAGTAAGCTAGCTGACAACTAGCTCTAGAGAAATAAAGGACAGGAATATGGAATATAGCTATGAGTTTATCCAATGGAGAGGAAAACTGGCAGCACAAAGAGAAACTATTTTTTTGGAGAACATACCATGTAATGTCCTGGCCATTCTTGCGCCCTCTTTAGAGCCTGCTCTCAGCCCAACAACCTTCATGGGTGAGGGCAAGAGGGAGGCAGGGAGCGTGCCCTGCCGTGCTCTCTGCTGTCTGCAGATCACTCCGTTTGTCACAGCGGTGGTACACGTGTTTGTTCCCACTGCGCCTTGCCCATAAGGAGCGAACCGCAATCAGATGGGGGGGATGAAGATGGGTGGTGTGATGGAAATCCATGGTTGTGTGCTACTGTGGGAGCCCTGGGCAGCTGGATGGCACGAGTCTGTTCCAGCAAAGGGGAACGAGAGCCCCTGCAGTGAGCTCTGCACTCCTCCCCAGACCAAGCAAAGCACGGATATGGTCAGTCGGGACCCAAATTTACCAACCTGGTGTCCACACCAGCAAGGTCTACAAAGCTCCAACACTGCTTACTGGGAATTGCCTAGCAGAATTCATATTTGCATCAGTTAGGCTCAAAGACACTATCCTAGACCCACATGTAAACTATATGAATACACCCACATTTTTTTCAGTGCCTGAACATAGGAGAGGAATGATTTTCTTTGACTAATCTGAGGCAGATGCAGTAACAAAGTATTTAGGAGCATTATCCATTCTTACTCATAAAGCTGAACAATACTGATGCTTAAGCACGTGCTTGGAAAGGCATTTCTCAGATCCCTGCAAGGCTCTTTCAGTTCAGCAATCTGAAAAAAAACTGATATGTTTTTGGAATTTTGCCAGAGCCATGATAAATAATACACTGTCCCTGATAGTTTCAATACAGCAGTTCCCTGAAACTCATTTCAGCCAAAGAGCCCTCTTCTCCTGTAAACACTTTTGCTGGTCTTGTTGGTACGTGATATAAATCAATTATTTAAACCCAGTTGAAGTACTGCAGTTTACCAAACTTTCTGGAATATAAATATTTTTAAAGCCGGTTCTCTGATTACGTGCCACACAGTTACACTTGCATGCCTAAGCTGAAAAGGAATTCAAAGTGACAGGAGTCACCTGCATGCAGAAATTCTCCTGTGTACCCTTTGCTAGTGTGTTAACCACACATTCAGATTAGGCAGGAGTGATGCAAAATATGCAAACTATATGCATGCACAGGTTCCTCTCCTCAGTCATGCAATTATAGGATTTTCCAAGGTTGGATGCCACCTGAATTGGAGTAGAGGGCTGCACAGCCGAGCACTTGAGAGTTATCACTAAGTTTAGGAACATATGCTGCACAGGCCAAACTAAATACTGTTCAAATACCCCCATACCTCTCTACTTATTTAAATTAAAAGCAGTTTTCTGCACAACCATGCTCCTGCCTTGTTTCTGTCTTCCAGTTTTAGATCCTGTTCATTTCCTAATTTCTTTGCAGAGTAAGAGTTTACGTTGATTCTGGTGTTATGGCCACCAATGTATCCTACTCAGAAACCTTCCGGCTTTCAGCACAGTTGACCACAGGTATCTGCGCACACTATCCAGCCAAAGGAGTATTCAGAACATTTATCAGCGTATCTGCAGTGGGGATATGGGGGAGGCTGGCAGCAGGATGTACTGGAGTAAAATTTCAAGTGTTTGTATATTAATTTTAGTCACATCGGCCACCTTGCAAGCATAAACATAACATGTACAGAGCTGCAGATGGAGGAGGTATGTGTTACTCTTCGCTCCTTCAATGCCACGACTAACACGATACAGTCGTGCAGAAGCTCATGCAGGAGTCCTCCTGAATCATTTTCAGCGAGAACAAACAGAAGCAGAACAGTAGAAAAGCCTGCTTCTGCCTGTGTACAGGTACAAACACAAAACTCACAGAAAACCGTACAGGGAATAAAGCCAAAGGGAAGCTCTTCTCCCAACACAAATGTCTGAGGATTTGTTTAATGATTAAAGATGAGAGCAAGATGCCTAAATGTAATCCTTTCTCTGCTGCAGACCCTCTGACCCTCTGGGACCGCTGTGGGCATCAAGTGCCAGAATTACCCAAGATTGCTTTTACAGGGAATTGAGCCTTGAGTCACCCATTGAGACAGACACGGTTTATTCGTGTACCTTAAAGTGGGTAACCACATTTGGTCAAATGCATCTCAATTGGCAATAAAAGGAGCCTGCGGTGATTGAATTGACACATTTACCTCAAGCAAGGCAGGTGGGGAAATCTTTAGCATTCCTTGGAACAAGGCACGGAACCCAAAGACACGGCTGCAGTGGAGCCTGGGACTTACCTGCTACACGCGCTCGAGGGGAGCTGCACTGAGAGCTTCGAGACATGCTCGGAACAGCAATTCTGAGGCTTTTAGCCAATTTCTTCTGGCTGGCAGAGCCCTTCGCTTCACCCGGGAACTGCAGTAGAGATGAGCAATGCTGCAATGCAAGTGCGCATCTGTGTGGCGGGGAGGGACACGTCCCAAACCAGGGCATGGGAAAAGCGTGTGGATCGTGGTTTGTAGGCACGCTGAAGGCTTATTCCAGTGGAAGGAGGGAGTGCAAGATGTGAGGAGTACAGAAATACTGTGGAATGTGGATTGTTGAGTCTAGCCCCCTGCTATTGCAACCCTGTTATATAGCACTTTCGGATCTAAGCACCTCTGTGAATTCCAGCAAAAGACAAGTTGCTATTTTAACCGGTTTATTTGTAATAAAACTCAGGGACATGTTTTGAAGCTTTATCCATGGGAAGGTGCACTACAGAAGCACTGCATTAAGAGTAATGGAGCTATTCATGAGAAAAGACATGAGAAGAGCAAGCAACGCAAATGCCCACATAGGCCATAAATCAGCAAAGAAATGTCACCGTGCAGTGACAAGAGAATTGGGTCCACCTGCAGCCAGCACGCAATCTGCTTACCTTGAGGGGACAGACCTCCTCTCACAGCGGTCACCTTGAACGCCTCAGGGGAAGCTGACAATGGCAGTAGTATTTCAAACAGCAATTACCGTCGAAACACAGAATCATTCAGGCTGGAAGAGACTTCGGGAGGTCTCTAGCCCAGCCTCCCGCACGAGGCAGGGTTAGCTATGACAGCAGACTTGGCTGCTCAGGACTTAATCCCATTGGCTTTAGAAAACCCCCACGGATGGAGACAGCACAAGAGACGGAGACCTTCTTGAACCTCTATGCAACAGTAGTCCGTGCTATCCACTTCCAGCCTAACATTTTGCATATAGATTATATAGCATCCTTAAAAGACAAAAGCATTCAGTTTTCTAAGACCAGGTATATAATTTGCCATCCGTGATTTATTCAAAGAGTTTTGCTTCTATCTCTGTTTACAGAGTTTTCCTCAAACAGATGGCATTTTTGTAACGTATTCATTAGTTGCAATTTTCTGATTAATAAGTTCTGTGAATAATCCTTGGTTTTAAAAATTCTCACCTTTCAGCCATGTAGATATTTAAGTTCTGTTTTACAAGAAATTAATTTAGCTTCTTGCTTTGTTTGGAAAGTGAGAGGTGAAAGGTGCTGTGAAGTTGAAATACCTTGTTTTGCTGGCAGCACTGCTCCTGACAGCAGAACGATGCTGGAATTATCTGCAAAAGCCAGAGGAACGATAGAACAGGATTTCAATGTCAACAATCAAAGGAACAGGAGGAAAAGCAGCCACAGGCTGCAAAAGTAATGAAAGCGGGATTAAAATTTTTCTCTGCGGCAATGCTAATTCCTCAAGGAACACAAAGTAGTAGATTTACTCTGGGAATCCTCGGCCAGTTCACCGTGCAGTCAGCCTACCACTACAGAAAAACCACTAGCGCACTACCTGTTATCTCCCAGGGCACGTACCAGTTTTGTTTTTCACATGAATTCTGTGCTCATGAAGGATGCAGGCAAGACCTGCCTGATGAGTAGAGACCTCCATTTACCAGAACAGATTTAATATTGGCCACAGCCAGTGATCTCACACCTGACTTTTATTTCTCATATCGATGTCAATGAAGTCCTTGACCTCACCTGAATCTGCCAATCAAGTGTTCAAACGAGGTGGTGATTTCTACAGTGAGTACCAAGCGAGTTCCAGGACATTTATATTTACTCTAGCCAATGAGTAGTAACAATTTTCAGTCATTATTGCTCAAAACTGGTTTTGAAAACTGCTTACTTGCAGTGGATCATTCCATTCACTGTCTGTCTCCGTTAGTTGCTCTTGGTCTCCAGATGTTAATGAGATACTGATCCAAATAGCATCATCTGATGTGATTTATTACAGAGTAAAAACATTGCATCAGTCATATGGGGGATGGTAACAAGTTCTCCTTCCGTGCCATGCTGCTGTGCCTCTTCCTGAAAGGACAGATGTAGCTTCCTGGACTATCAGAAATCATAGAAATATGGGCTGATAAATGTCTCAGAAGACCACTGAAACTCTCCCCTGCCCCGAGGCATGGTCACGCATGCTACAGCCAGTCCCGATAGCTGTTTATCTAACCTTTTCTTTAAATCTTCACTGCACAGATTTACAACCTCCTTAGATTCCAGCTACCCACACAGTAATAGTTTTGCCTGGTTTGTTTGGTTTTTTCCTGATATCTAAAGTAATCTCCCTAATTGCACTTTGGTAAATTGCTTTTTATCCTACCATTGGTGGCCACAGAACAACAGTTTACTGCCATCTTTATCAATGTGTTTATACATTTGAAGACAGTTGCCATGTCCTTACCTTGTGTTTTCCAGATCAAATAATCAAATTCCATCTTTCCTTGTAGTTTACATTTCCTAAACCTCTTATAGTTTTGGTTGCTATTCTCCTATCTTGTTTGCCTACATCTTTCTTTAAGAGTAAGTGTCATGCTTGAAACTGGATAGAGTGCTTCAGCCAAGTCTGACTAGTGCTAAATGGAACAGAAATAACGCCCTCCGATGTCTTACATACGATCCTCCTGTTACTAGAGCTCAGAGCAACACGACTGCTTCGCAGCACTGCACAGTCTACAATCCACTATAATCCCAAGATTCTCTTCTGCAGTATTTTTACCTAACTAATAGTCCTCATTTGACATGTGATATGTGGCACACTACATCATTTTTCTTCTAGGATTTTATCGTGTTGAGTTCAGACTGGGTCTGCAGTATATCAGGGTCATTTTAAATCTCAGCCTTGCACTCCATGTTTGGAATCACTGTCAATGTTATAAAAGTGCCCTCCATTCCATCACCCACGTTATTACGGAAAACACTGACCAAAACTGTTCCCAGATAATGCCCCGGGAGACCCTACTTGATGTGTCCTTCCTCTTTGGCAGCAACTATCAACCAAGGCTTCTAAAATGCAGGCTTTCATTAACAAGATTATTACAGACTATTATACAAAAGCCAAAACTCTTTATACGTGGCACTGTGGTCAGTAATGGTCAGTAAAACGGGTTACCTCCCCTCTGCAGACAAAGGCTGAGCGCCATGCTAAGAAACCTTTACAAAATCAAATAAAAAAAACATATGCAATATCGGGGAAAAAGAAACCCAAGTTGCCCACAGCCACAGTCGCTGACAGCCCTCTACACAACTGCTGTTTAACAACTACGGTTGAAGAATACAAGCATGACTATTTCTGTGTGCCCACACAATTCTGAACCACAGTCCAATTTAGTTTAGAAAAAAAGAGGTACTTTGCTAAAATTACCATAGTATGGGTTTTTCATTCGTATTACCATAGCAACAAAGGACCTTACTTGAAATGAGACTCCCCAGTGCTCCGGGTGAAGTGCATAATGCTCTTAGTAAGAGCCAGCCCCTGTCCCACTGAGCTTAGAGGTGACCGTCCCCATCCTGCATGGAGGTGCAGGAGTTCACCTGCAGGAAATTTCCCTCCAAGACCAGTGCCTGAGCAGGTAAGAAAAATCAGAGGCCAAAAGTATCATCATCTCCGTACCCACCAGGGGACAACAGCACACGGGGTGGGACTGGTTTGCACTTAAGAGCCTGTGACACAGCTTAAGATGCTGGTGTCTCCTCAGCCTGACACCCAGGTTTAATTTACTGCTTTAAAACGGAGATTAGCTCTACACAGAATAACTTCCACTCAGATGTCAAACAAATTTCGTTAAAAAGTAGAGCTATGGAACGCCCTCCAAATCTCTGACAATCAATAATATCCGTGTGATAATTGTCAGCGCGCTTTGCAAGGGTGCCACAGGAGTAAGAGCGCAGTTTTAGCTCTCCTGGAGTCACTGCTATGGATCGGGAGGCGGGGGGAGGGAGATATGTTACGATTTGCGCTTTAATGGACACTTTTAACGCCACTTCTCTCA
>VYXH01006725.1:39655-52468 GCA_013397275.1 Burhinus bistriatus | reverse complement strand
CCCCCCGCGGCGGGAGGCAGAGCCCGGCCGGGGCCGCCCGGAGGGGGTTCCCCTGGGATCCCCTGTGGACCCGCGCAGGGGTGCGCAGGGCGGGGAGCTGGGGGGAGGTCGAGCGAGTCGGTGCACACGGGTTGCAGCAACAGGTTTTCTCCCGCAGCAGGGATGGAAGAGAGGGACTGTCCCCCCGCGCCGTCATTTCTTCCCGACGGCGGGCTGCCTTTGCTGCCGGCGGCGGGAGGCGGTCGGCTGGAGAAGGGCACCGCTCGGCTCCTTCCTGGCTTTCGCCGGTCCTGCCGCGGAGGAGGCTGACGGCTGTGGAGGCTCATCCGTCGGGCTCGGTTTGTGATGCTCCGTCTTCCCCTTCCCGGCTCTCCCTCTCCCCGAGTCCTGTCTCTGCGGAGTGCAGCATGGAGGCTTGTGTTTCACATTTCTGCTTCTTTGCCTAATCTGAAGGTGCTTTGTAGCTTTAATTTTAAAATAATTAAGAGACGTCTTTTATATTGATCTATTTACTGACTTCTGACCGTTGGCAAATAACACATCAAGTTAACTATTCTTGATAGACAATGTATTTCTGGCAGATTTTTTTTCACTGGAAAAGACTAGGGGGGTGGGGGGGGGCGACACGCGTAAAATAACTCTTCCATGACTACGTATCTCTTCGTTTCAGTGGCAAAATATGTATCTACATAAATAAATGACAACTCCTTTACTTCTTAAAAATATGTTTAAGAGATTGTTTTGAATGTGACATTAAAATTTGTTGACATAAATATATTTCACAGCAGGATAGTAACTATAGTCATTAGTTCTAATGTATTTCAGAACATTCTCCTGGAGATATAAAGTCATCTGCAAAGTTATTTCACTTCTGATTATTATTGGCAGAATAAGGCTCAGCTTTATAAAACGAAACACGGAGTAACATGTTTGTCATAATTCAGTTTGTAGGTTGTTGTAAGATGCCAAAAAACGTAACACCGTCCAGGTCAAGGAGAACAGTATACAGATATAAGCATATTTTTTTCAGAGGATTTGTTTTTCAGGATAGTTTTGTTTCCTGTTATACATTGACCTTTATAAGTTTTACTTTGATTTGGCTGGAAGTTCACTTTGCAAGCAGAGTTGAAGTTCGAGATCGGTTCTTACTACAGAAAGAGCTGCATGAGTATAGCTTCAAGTATTCCAGAAGGGTACCTGACAGTGTTGATAGAGCACGGAAATCATGTGTCAGAAGATAGCTGAATTTAACACTGCTTGAAAATACTGCTTATTTTAACTAAGGAAAGAATAAAGGAGGAAGGATCACTAAACTGTAAAGCAGGTTCCTATGGAATTCTTTCCAAAAAGTCACTGTAGTCATATTCATCCTGCACTGAAATCTGAAACTTTTTTTTTTTTTTTTAAACTAAATTTGCAAATGGTAAAAAGCAACAGAGACAAGTTCCAGGCACTGGAATTGATGGAAGAGTCTAGGGGGGAGTCATGCATCTTCCTTGCATGCTTGTTATCATCCAGGCGCAACTTTGAATTGTCTGCATCACAGAGCAGTTTCAGGACTCCTTGCAGGAGCTCTGATTACATCAGAGATGCACTGCAGAATTCAAAATACTGCAGAGGACACTGAGGGGGGGAAACGACACTTGCAGCGGAATTTTAGCATGTTACTCATGATTTCTATTTCTTTCCCTCAGAAGGGCATCTTTAATAATTCTTTCCCCATTGTCTAGGAGTCTGGCACCCTTCCTGAATTTCGGCTGAAAGTAAGGGCAGTACAGATTTCTAATTCGATTTCTTCACCAGGCATAATGGATAAGCATATCATCTTGTGCAAGACAGATTTTTGAAAAGATGTGATATCTTGCTTCACACGCACACCACACCATTTAGAGTCACCAGGAGCCCTTGCTGTGGGCCAGTTATTCTGTATTACTGTTGTTTCTAGAAGCCAGAACAATGATGGGGACTGTATAATGTAGTAAGAGGCAGTTCTTGCCCCAGTAAGCTTACAAACCAAACAGGAAGCGATGCTTAGAGAGAAGTGATTTGCCCCAGATGAGAACACTTGATCAGCAGAGGAGCTGGAGAGATGAACTGGGCTTCGCTAACTCCCAGGCATTCAAGGGGCACAATACCGTCTCAGGCAAGGAAGGATTTTACCATTGGTCCTGACTTAACCAGGACAGTTTTATTTGAGGATTTTACTGTTACAGCATATCCTTAAAGTTCATCTTGTTTAATTCTTGGGAAAATTGTTGCTATAGGCTAACCTGTTTGTCTGACCTTATATTCCAGTGTGTTGTCTTTAATCCTTCATGCATTTCTTACAGCCATCCCCAATTTCATCAGTCTGCAACGTATGAATAAAACAGTTTGCTTATTTTTTAAGCTCAATAGCAAAAACCCCCCTTCCATTAATTAGATCTCTCCCTTCTTAAAGCAGTACTGACCATCAGTCTGTAGAAGCACCTTCCTAAGGAACACAAGAAACATAGAGAAATGCATGGCTTTATTTTTCTCCTTCCTCCTTTCCTTTAAGTCAGGCCATCTTTTCTATTGTCCTTTATTTCCTCCTTTTCTTCCCCCTTAGATATGCTGCTACGTGTATCTGAGGCAAAGAACATGCAAATAACACATGTACAGCGTCGGGTACCATCACTGCCTACCTGGGATCTGTGGGCTTACCAGCTCTGGTTATGGAAAAAGAAGGAGCCACTTTTGTAACTGCAGTCATTCAGTGCGTTACACAGGGGATTAATTTGTCCAATTTATTGTCTCGCACAGGTCGAGAAGCTGGAAGCGAAGAATAGAAATTTTTTTCTCTTTGCTCTGTTGTTTCACAGTTGATGCCTCAGGGTTACAGCGTGTGTCTGACACACGCAGAACATTTACATTTCCCTCTCCCCGTTTCTTCCCATTGTGTCAACAATGGATGCGGTGGGAGATCAAACCAGCGACAGAGATGAGCTGCCTCCTCATTTTTCCTGGCTGAGATTCAGAGGATAAATTGTTACTAACCAACATCATCTGGTATTACAGAAGGGAAAAACAGTTAACAGCTCTCATTTATCCATAGTCTTATATCAGTTATAATCTTTATTCTCTTTGGGCCAGCCCTGCCTTAGACATAGTTGAGGCAGAGGGGAAAATGCTTGTTTCTAAGTGAAACAACAGTTGCTCTACGAAGAGGACCCCTACATAAACATACACCAGGTAGCCCTGTTTTCCCACATCAAACCTATAGTGGCATTACTTCCACTGTTGGTATCTTTGGAATGCTTTAGCAGATCAGCTCGGCCATCATTCGGAGTGCTTCATGCGATAGGACTGTACGTCAGGGTGATTGCAAGTTCAGCCCTTCCCTACTTCCCCTGGCCAACACGCTCTAGCTAGCACCACCTGAGCCAGCTATCGCTCTCCTCGCATCCCTTCTTTCATCCGAGTCCTGCAGCTTTTCCAGCAGGCAGCGGCAGAGTGCCATCATTTGTCATGAAGCTCCACTGATAATCCCAGTATTGGCTAGAATTTCCTAGAATGTGACTTTTTAACACAGTTACGTTTCGCGCTAATGTTCTTTCCGCAAAAAAGACTTTCAGGTCAGCAGGCCTTCGCTCAGTCTTTCTTGAGGCAGGAGACAAACCAAAAGCACTTGGAAGTTTATTTGATGCAGGCCTGTGGGATTTTGTCATTGTTTGCACCCACCGTTACTTCCAGAGGAGTTGAGAATTGTCCATCCCCTGCCGTGGGGATTCGTAACTCTGGAGCAAAGACAGAGCAACTCAGCAAGCCAAGCGAGTACGTAGTGATAAGGCACTGAAAGCTAAACACAGTTAAGATTTTGGCATGGAGAACAGGTTACTTGCCAAATGGCTGTTCTCAAATCACTAGCAATAGTAATAGAGATCCCACTTTGCGATAGAAGCAAGATGACAAAGCTTACCTCTTCGCTTACCTCGGGCCAGACAGCAACACCACAGCTCTTGGAAGATCTGAATCACGCCTTGTCCATTCTTGTATATTCCTGTAGGCTTTTGTTTATCCGCATGCCCTAAAGGTAAGTAAATTAATGATTTCCTTTTGTACTAAAGAGAATTACAGGTGAGGAATTAGGGAATATCACTCCATCCAAAGCTCACCTGGGGCCACCTGTTTGTAAGAGTACGTGAGGAACTGCCCTGTTCAGAGCAATCCCTCTGGGAAGTTTAGGAGCAGGACTGAGAAAGTATTTTACTGAAAGCAGCATTTTAAGTCCCCTTGCAGCAAAGGAAGCCTGTTGCTCTTAAACTGAAGTGCAGCTGTGTGTTTTAAGTATTTTGCTGTTGTGTATTCATGGGTTTTTCTTCTATAATAGGTGTGTAACACTATTGATGTGTTTTATAAGCCCCAGCTTCTGAAAACAACAGTTGTGTGTTTAAGGAAGTCACGCTATCAGGGGTACATGTCCTCAGGGTGCATATCAAAGGGGAGGTAAGTACAGTCAGGAAAAGAACAAAACTATGTACTGCTACTGAAGCCAGTGCAGTGTGATATTTATTACTTGCCGGTAAACTCAAGGCTAGAAAGTCAGAATACTTGTGCATAATAAATCTCTATTTATTGTACAATCTACTTAATAAATAAGTACTCTTATCAAATGAAACTCAGCAGCTCCATGCGTTAAGCTGCAGTTGACTGTACCGATGGAAGACAGAAGCAGTACTGTACAACTCGCCTGGGTAGGAGCAGACTTGCAGCCCGACTTTTAAAATGCGGTGAGTTAGGGAGGCAAAAAATTTAACATTTCCAGTACCTGCTTTTTATACCCATTTGAACTCTGTGGTCACTTTGTTCCACGGACTTTACACTAGTGTTGTGTGAGCAGAATTTGAACGCGATTTTCAAAGTCATCCTAAGAATTTTTTGGTTTCCTACGATCAGAGGTGAAGGCAGTCACCTTGGCTCTCAGCTACTGCTCAATCCATTGTAAGGACAAAGACCTGTTACTGCATATAGGGTGTCAGTTACAGCTGAAATAATACTCCAATGTTTATGTAGAAATCATGTATTTCTTAATCTTTTGTAAATGAAGCCATGAAAACAGAGTTGTCATGCCAGTAAATGTATATAAACTTCACACAAACATTTTATGTGATCATCAATACAAGTAGGGTTTTTTTCCCAAAATTGTTTCCATATGGCCTTTTAGAAATTAGTCTTGTACTAACTGTTTTAGAAGTGGTATTTACTGAATTACAACATAATTGACTTCTGATTCTTTCTATATACTTAATGGGTACTAAAACACTTAAGAATTTATGTGTAATAGTTAAATAAAAAAGATATCATTTCCTTACTACAAAACACACTTGAATTCTGCGTTCTTATGTGATGCTATCATACTTTTTACGCTTCCATTCTGAACCAGGAATATCCTGCTGTATGCAGGAATTGTTCTTCTTTCCCTCTATACTCACTGGGAACCCAGACCTCTGCATCTGAGACAGGAGAAGCCCCACAGTGTGACAAATACGCCGAGCAGAGCTCCCAGATAAGGAAGCAGCCCTTGATAGAGTCAGTTCTACCCAGCTGGATAAATCCAGCCTCACCAGAAAGGTCTTCTGACCATACTCAGCCACTGCTGTTTTCTCTCCAATTGTTTTTATCAGCCGTAAACGTTTTTGAGCTCCAATCATTACATTTGTTCCAAACTTGAAAACAACCTCTCACTCACTCAACCCATATATCTGTTTTTTGTTCCAGGAGACACTTGTGGAAGTAGCGAAGTGATGTGAAGTTATCTTCCAAGATGACTCTTCTACCTGGAGAGAATTCCGACTATGACTATAGTGCCCTGAGCTGTGCTTCAGATACTTCCTTCAACCACACATTCTTTCCAGAAACAGAAACCCTTAAGGGAGTCTTTTACCAAAGAGCCAAGCTAATTCACCCTCAAGATGATCTCCTGAAAGGCTTTCACCCTGATGATCGGAAGCATCATATTATTATAAACGTAGGGGGCATTAAGTATTTGCTCCCATGGACCACGCTTGATGAATTCCCATTGACACGTTTGGGACAACTAAAATTCTGTAACAATTTTGATGACATTCTAAACATCTGTGATGATTATGATGTGACATGTAATGAATTCTTTTTCGACCGCAACCCAGGAGCATTCAGGACAATCCTGACCTTTTTGCGGGTTGGAAAACTTCGGCTCTTGCGTGAGATGTGTGCACTGTCTTTCCAAGAGGAGCTGCTCTACTGGGGAATTGAAGAAGACAACTTGGACTGGTGTTGTAAAAGGAGATACCTGCAAAAAATGGAGGAGTTTACAGAAATAAATGAACGGGAGGATGACCTCATAGAAAATGAAACAACAGGTGAAACAGTAGAGGAGACAAAAATTGGCTTGTGCATGAAAAAGTTGCAAGACATGGTGGAAAGACCCCAGTCTGGCCTCCCTGGAAAGGTGTTTGCTTGTTTGTCTGTTTTATTTGTAACTATTACAGCAGTGAACTTATCCATCAGCACCATGCCTGACCTGAGGGAGGAGGAGGAAAAGGTAAGTTAGCTTTTCAGGATGGGAAATGGTATGTGCTGGGAAGAGCAGAACAAGTACAAGGTCTGATGGTATTGATTTCAGTGGGGGTTTTGCAGCTGTCTTTAAAGGCGGGGAAAATAACACACAGAGTATTTGAAATCTTACATGACTGCGCTCAATTACTCATAAGAGAACTAATCATGTCAAGTTTTATGTCCAAAGAAAATTTTGTTGGTGCGCACTCTTCTGTACAACTGTATGTGACCTTGTTAAGCTTTGTATTTGCTATTTAGAAAGCCTGAAAGTACCGAGCAATATCTTCTGTGGAATAAGTAGCTCCTTTCTAACTTTTGCATTTAACTTGTTCCCATTTGTCAGTGTGTTTCCCCATAGCAACAGCTTCAATTCCTTTAATATTTTGGGTTTGAAAAAAAACAACACAGAAACCTCTCTTCCTGTCACCGTACCAACTAAAATAGTTATTATCCAGTGCCGATTACAAACTCCTCCTCTTTCCTGCAGGGTGAGTGTTCCCAGATGTGCTACAATATTTTCATCGTGGAGTCTGTCTGTGTGGCATGGTTTTCCCTGGAGTTCCTGCTAAGATTCATCCAGGCAAAGAGCAAGTTTGCATTTTTGCGGAGACCGTTAACCCTGATAGACATAATAGCCATTCTGCCCTACTACATCACTTTGCTAGTAGACACCACTTCGGTGGGCTATAAAAAGCCCAGCTCTGGGAGCATCTACCTGGACAAAGTAGGTCTGGTCCTCCGTATTCTCCGTGCCTTGAGGATTCTCTACGTCATGCGGCTGGCCAGGCACTCCCTGGGGCTGCAGACGCTGGGGCTGACCGCCCGCAGGTGCACCCGGGAGTTCGGTCTCTTGCTCCTCTTCCTCTGCGTGGCCATCGCACTGTTTGCACCGCTCCTGTACGTCATCGAGAACGAGATGGCGGACTCGCAGGAGTTTACCAGCATCCCCGCGTGCTACTGGTGGGCTGTCATCACCATGACCACGGTAGGCTACGGAGATATGGTTCCCAGAAGCATTCCCGGCCAAGTGGTGGCACTAAGCAGCATACTGAGTGGCATCCTCCTCATGGCATTTCCAGTCACCTCCATCTTCCACACGTTTTCACGCTCCTACATTGAGCTAAAGCAAGAACAGGAAAGAATAATGTACAGGAGAGCACAGTTCTTATTAAAAACAAAGTCTCAGATAACCAATACGTCACAAGGTAGTGATATTTTATTCCCCAGTATCTCTTCTGAGGCTAGGGACAATGAATGAAATCTAAGTTACTATTTCTCCTGATGTCAAGTAATGTTTTGTTGTATCAGATTCCATCTTTTTATTTGCTTTGGAAGCATTTTACAAAGGTAACTCTCATATTAAAATGAAGAAAAGGAGCTATTAACCAGGAACGGATGTGGTTTAAGAACTCTATTATTATGCTGTTTCTTCCCACCCCCCCACCCCAGCAGAATGTATAGGACAGATCTTTCACAGTGGGATTTTAGGAATTAAAAGTTCTCTGACAAAAAAAAGAACAACCTATAATTATGTATGTGACAGGCTGTTTTGCCATTTGTAATACACATTTTTCCAACCAAATCACAATGTATATAATCATTAAACAGGCTGCCATTTCTCTTGTTCTTCTTGTATATAAATAATGTAAATACAACAAAATTAATGGCTAAATTCTCTCCCAGTAAAACGCCTTAGAGCGTAATGGAAATAACCACAGATGTTTGTCCCATTGTGCTCTTAAAAAAACATTAAGTAAGATTTGTCATTCACAACAGCAACTGTGTATTTTTTGTAAGTCAGCCCTAAACGTACCAGAAAAGAAGAATCGAGCTGTTTGTATCATAACCTTGCTGAAGATGTAAATGCTTAGAGCTCACCAGCTTCAAGATTTAATTGAAGTTACAGTGTTGATCCTATGTCGTTGAATGCAGTATTCCCAGGAACGAAATCTTTTGAGTTTTGTAGCATTTAATATTATTATCAAGAGGTGACTAGCTGCAAATCAAATGAAATATGCATGATGAGATGCCAGTCGTTCCCTACCATCTGTTTCCATGTTTTTACTTTACCTCAAATATGAAACAGAATTAAAAGAGGCCTGTTTCCAGGGGACACCCTACCATTACTTGGCAAATCGACGCTGCGGCTACCCATTCACATTCAGCATTTGGTTCTTTAAAAGGAGCAGAAAATACATGGTCGTGGGAAGTTGCCAATGATGAAAAAAAAGAAAATATCATTTGAGTCATGGAGTGGGGGGGTGCTGACAGCTTTATGCTTTACTGTCCTTAATCATGAGGACTTAAGGCTTAATTAACTATACCTTTGCCATCATCACAGACATCATAGTAATGGAGAAAATTTTAAATAGGACCTGAAAAGGCAATTAAGGTCCCCAAACGCAACAGTGTATTCTTCAGCCGCACGTGTGTCTTGATCTAGGTTCTCCTGCTGAAGTCGGTGGGAGCAGTGAGACACTCGGGTTTGGCACAGGTTTCTGCGGAGAGTAACGACAGACCTCCCGTTTATTGTAGAGGGAATGAGACTGGCTTGCGTAACTGCTCAGGAGAAAAAGTCCAGAACTTAAAAAAAAAAAAAAAGAATTAAATCCACTTGTTTGATTTCATGTGTGCTCAGAGGTAAAGAAAAGCTAATCTTACAAGTTTCCCCTCTTTTTTAATAAATTTACTTATTAGTTAAGGGGTAGGAGATTTTAGAAGTTCCCATCACATTCACCAATGCTTCTCTATCCTAATTCTCAGAAATACTATTGCTTATTGGCATTTTTAGAGCAGGTTGCTAGAAATGCCAGAACGCATGATGGTTTTATGATTTTAATTAAGACCAAGGACACAAACATTGTCCTTTCAAAAGAAAAAGATAGAATTGGTTCCTCAGCCTATGCTATTTGGGCAAGCCCACATTACACTGGTTTTCTTTTCGAATTTATTTAAAATACGATTTGAAGGTGTTCCGATATGCTTATTATTTAAGAATAATTCCAAAACTTTTAAAAATGTACTTTACAAATAATTAGGGCTGTAGCATTCTTCAGCCTGTCATAGGTAAATATGCCTACGGAGCATTACTGCAGAGTGCTAAAATATCTGGCTTAAACTCTTGGCAAGTAATTATGTGCCAGAGCTACGAATGTAACCAGCTTTTCACTCTCGTTCTTCAGCTTTAATTAGATTTGGACAAAAAACAGGAACATCGTGACAAAAAAGGGACACATTTTCCATCCAAAATACTCTTAATTTCAAAACTGTTGGATCATCTGTAGCATTGGCTTCAACACAAGTGCTATACATCCTTCTACCTTTGTGTCAGCATTCATTATAAAAAGAACTGGTAATTAGATTAGTCCTGTGAGCAACAGTTGCTTATCTAAGAATGTGTTTGACAGGCTGAGCCATAAATAAGAAGCTGTAAGTGAATATAAGGAGAAATCAAGACTTACCAAATAAAACCTAAGCTGATTTCCACGTTGTACTAGCTAATAAATGCTGAAGGTCCATCCATTTTCTGAATATCCTTACATTAAGTTAATGCTCATTTATTTCATATATCACTTTATTTTTTTATCACAAAATTATAGCTTGATTCTGAACTCCTTGTCCAGAAAAAGAGAAAAAAAAAAATCACCCTGAAGTTGGACGTTGGTTGAGCAAACCTGTGAAAGCTTCTTGCCTGTTGCAAGTCCTGCCTAAGCCAGGAATAAATAAGCCATCCAGGATGTACCTCTATGTAATTTTGTACTTGGCAGCACATTACTTATAAGCATATCAACATGCTTTACTATGAACCACTGTAACAAATTAGCTTATGTTTTACAGGAGGTAATACATACTGTAGTCCTTATGCTAAATAAATCCAGCTATATGTCTTAAGAGCACAACATTAATACGAAACCCACGTGCTGTGTTCCAGCTTTTACTGTGAAGGCTGAAGGTTTAAGATGATTATGCCTCTTTACAGTATATTATCTGAAGTTTTAGTCAAATTCATGAAAATTATGGATTGATTCAAAAGCTGTTTCCAGTGACACAGCTGACAGCTACCAAGTCAGCTATCACTCCTTTTTTGCATTTTAACAGCATGTGCAGTCAACAAGAAAGTTCCAATAAAAACACTTTGTGCTTTTATGAAGTCAAAAGAATTGTTTGAATTGCCACCGATAGAGTGGTGCATGTCTCCGATAGAGATAGGCTTGCATTGCTATTTATATTATCCTCTGTATACTGCAGTAATATGTACAGTATGAAGTCAAACAGCAGGAGCTGTATTAATTTTGATTAATAAAGTGTTAGGCTCTCCTTTCATTTTCATGTGCTTCTTATGGTATAGAAAGACTGTCACACGTGCTATAGGCACGCTTGAAAACCTGGGGTCAATATGAGAAGTGAGCAGCAGTCGAGGGAGAATTTGGGCTATGAGCATCGCTAGCTGAAGCAAGCTGGCTGGGATAGAAAGCTTTTCCTAGGAAATTAAAGTATCGCAGTTCAGAAAAATCTAGGTACCAACTGAGGAGCTTGTATAGGGAAACCTCTTTCTTGCATGTTGTCCCAAGAATCACAATCACAGTTAATTGGGACACGGCTTTAAAATACCTTGACTATTTAACCAAAGAATCTAACAGATTTAGAAAAGAACAGGAAGGATCTGTGGAGACTGAGAAAGAGAAAAATCCCTGATAAAACGAGAATTTCCAGGTAAGGTGGTATATTAAATTACTTTCTCCAACATCTTTCCCTCCTCCATCCTCCTTCCTCAAAAACAATAACAAAAGCAATAAAAATCACGCGGTGATTGCAGCACTGATAAATGAAGACAGAACCACAAAGCTTCTGTAACTGTACATCAAAGAACATCATTTGCAAGGTGAGTTGGAATAATTTGTATTACACTGAAATTCATTACAGGTCAAGGTCTTAGGGAAACTTCTTTTTAGGGAGTATATTGGTCTTGTCTCCATTTGTCCCTTTATATTTTTTCCACTGTAATTCAGTACTCCAGGCTTCCATAGTTGGAGGCTTTAGTAGTGTCATTTAGTAGTCAGTCTTTAGTGATGTCCAATTACACAATAAAAAAAATCACGCAGAGCTGATTCATGCATTTACACATCATCAGATGCATGTCTGCGAAGGAAAACTGGCATGCTCTATACATTCATGACTTGTGTGGGTAGAGTTTAACTGGGTATTCAGGCTGATGCAAACATTTTTGCTGTAGAACATTCTCATTCCTACTGTTATAGCTCTCCTCTGTAACTAAAACCAAAGTTTCACAGAAATCTCTGTGAACAAAAGCTTTCCACTCAAACAGTCCTTGAGGCTACAAACAGGGAATCAGAGTAAAAATTCATTTTAGGCACTTACCAAAATGCCTGAAGTGGCGGCCTCATTGTCAAAAGATCTGAATCACCACTGGGAGGTATGTAGTCTTCTCTATTTTTTAATAGAGAGAGCCTAGAATGAACTAGATCCCTAATTTGGGTGCCACATTAAAAGGCCAATGTTAGGATAGATGAATCAGAGTCTTACTCTTCAACTGGACAGAACCACCAATATCTACCAGCGCTAACTCCACATTATTTGTCCTTTCCACATCTCATTCACTGTACGTGGGGACCAAGGAACATGAAGCAGCACAAAGAATCTGGGTCCAGAGAGGTCAGCTGGCTCTTGATCAGGGTCAGTTTGAAACAATAAAGACAGCGGCGAATATAACAGTTCTTGGCAGTGTATGCCTGACTGTAAAATAATTCTGCTCCATACAGTTATTTATTTTTTTTTTTTTTTTTTTTTTGCTTAGGTAAGAAAAAAAGACTAGTAGGTTAAAACAGGAGGAAAGGAACAGATACTTCTCATAAAAGAGATACAAAATTTCACATCCTTCTTTTTGGGTTTGCAACAGGCTGAAAACTGGCCTGGATACTCCTAAACCTACACAGATTTAATTGACTGCGTTTACCAGGAATTAAACAGTGGCAAATGTGACTTTGAAGACTGTGACATGGATCTCTGCTCACGAGTCAGTCGGTGACATTAACCCCTAACCTGAGCAGTTGACTGGCCCGAGCGTCAGGGAGTTTCACCATTTTCACATTCATCACTTTCATTTACATCAGTAGTTGCTACAAGTATATGGCCCAGTTTTTCCTGTGTTAATAGTTCTGTTGGCTGCCTTATGCAAGATTTGACACTGAATTTCATACCTATTTATCCAAAAGTTTATATGGGTACCAAAAATAC